>CM053763.1:124012499-124083942 GCA_028658305.1 Pachyuromys duprasi
AGAGCCATGTGTGATTTTTTTTTTTTAAAGATTTATTATTTATACATCATTCTGCCTGCCTCTGTGCTTGCATACCAGAAGAGAGCACCAGATCTCACTTTGGATGGTTGTGAGCCACCATGTGGTTGCTGGGAATTGAACTCAGGACCTTTGGAAGAACAGCCAATGTTCTTAACCTCTGAGCCATCTCTCCAGCCCCAGATAAAAACATTTTAAAGTCTGTCTCACAATCTGCCAATTTGTTTCTTGCTCTATTTTTCAATCATGTATTTTAATTTTTCAAACATACTCAGCCAGGCTAGGCCTTCTGTCTTGGTTTCTGCTTGCTCTTGACCAGAACGCCTAGTTTCCTACTGTGTTTTTTTAGTTGCTGATTGTGAGCCCAGATGTCCAATTCACTATCTGTGGGAACCCTTTCAGGCCGCCTTCAGGCAGGTTGTAGTTGCTTCTGCTGCCACCTGGGGACACTGCGGGGCTAGACCCTCGTGGGGGGTATAATTCTGGCTGTATTTGTGAAGTCCAGCATGAGGTTTCAAATTCCCAGAAAGAGCATTCCTTGTTGCTCTGTTCTGCTCCACCTGGGAAGGGTGGGGCTCATGGGAAGACCCAAATCCGCTTCTCTAAGGGCCTCAATTAATGCCCTATCATGACCCGGTCCCCACTTTTTGAATATGAACTTTTCCTGGAACACAGCTGCACCCATTGGCACACAAACTGCCTGTGTCTTCTGAGTCACAGTGGGAGTATTGAATGCTGCAACAGAGGTGCATGTCCTTAAACACTGAAAAAATAGACTCCAGTCTTTTACAGAAAATGTTTGTCAACCATTTGGGTTGCTTCAGTTAAAAGACCTTAGAAATCCTTGATGGTCCCACCTGGCGGCATCTCCAAAACCTGCCCATTCTAGAGCTTCTCTTCCTGAGATCCTGGTGTGTTCTGCTGCTTCCTATCCACTCACAGCAGAAGACAGAGCATCACCCACCCAGCCCGGCCTACAGCACAAGGACCCATGTGCTCCCCAGCTCAGGGCAATGTGGCCAACACAGGGAGGACGCCATCAACTGCTGTGGTTTAGGCCCGGAGAACGGGCCAGGCTTTCATGTCTCCACACTACAGCTGCCCCTCTGTGAGAGAACAGCATGGGACTGACTGCTGTAGGTAGATTCTTTTGGACATAAGTTGGGTGCATACTTTCTAGACCCCACTGTAGCTCATACTTTGTAGTTAACACTAAGCAGTGATTACGTTAAATGCCCTTGACACTGTCTGAGAGAAGGAAAAAAATGTCCAAATTTAGAAGATACTTGTAAGGAGGGTTGAGCTGTGTGTATTTATAAGCAATTACACTTGTAGACACTCTCAACCCCGTTCAATGTCCTGACATTTGTTAAAAGCTGACTGGCAGAAGCCGGGGAGGTGCTTGGGGGTTTAAGAGCTCTTGCCAGCTTGTTGAAGACCAAGACCCAGCCACCTAGAGCTCCAGTTCTAGAGGATCTGATGCCCTCTTCTGGCTTCTGCTGGCATTGCACACACAGGACACAGATACACATGCAGGCAAAAGACAATAATCTCAAAAAAAAAAAAAAGGTAAAACAAAACAAAACAAAAGGGTAACTTGCAAGAAATCGAAAGCGCCAACCATCTGTGTTGTTTTGATCTTTTATTCCCTCGGGTTCTCTCGCGGCACACTGGGGAGATGGCTCAGTCTAGAAAGAGCTTGCCTTGTCAACGCAGAGTTTGCTCTCCACCACTTACAGCGGGAATCCGGGCATTGAGGAGGTAGAGGCAGGCAGAACCCCGGTCCCTGCGGCTAGCCAGCCTAGCCTACCTTGTGAATTCCAGCCAGTGACAGTCCCTATCCCAGTAAAAAAGTAGATGACACTTGAATGCATGCGCACACACACTTCCTCCTACAGAACACACATGTCCACATACACACAGAGAAAAGTCCTGTGTGGCTTCTGAATTTAACTTGTTTAGAAAGTGAGGAAATCTGAATTGTCTGTGTCCCCACCGCCTGCTTTTCCCTGGAGACTACACTGCTTCTAGTTTTTATAATTTTCTTAACCTCAATCTCTCTGCAACTTGTGGGCAAGAAAGCTTGGATCTCCCTCTTCCTTAACCAACATCCTCAGGAGAGTGGGCGGGACAGCTCTATGGTCCACAAGGCAGGCCCTGTGCTCTGTGTCACAAGGCTGAAGGCCCCCATGTCCCTGCAGATCCTCCTTCTGGGTCTCACAGAGGAACATTTTCCTTCTGAGAGCCAAAGTGAGGTTGGAGGGCACAGCCACGTGGGCGTCACAGAGCCTGCAGGACTCACATCTTCAAGTTGGTCCCTTCAGCCAATTAAGAGCACGAGAGGAGACTGACACAGTGGTAAAGCGCTTGCCACATACCATGAGTGGGTGGCCCCAGCACCCACATAACGAAGCTGGCTGTGGGGGTGCATGATTATAACCCAAGCACTGGGAGTGGAGATGGGAAGCCCACGGGGTTCACTGGCCAGGCACCCTAGTGAGTTCCAAGTTTACTGAGAGGCCCTGACTCATGTTAAAGCAGAGAACGACAAAGTAAGACACTCGGTGCCAACTCTGTCCTCCACCTGTGTGAGAGTGCACGCAGATGTACACACACCCCCACACGACTGCACAGACTCCAGAGCCTCTCAGGGCCTCCCAAGCCTTGGCCCATGTGCTGGGTAGACAGGCTTTGTCTCAGCCACAGCGGCAGGGGCCTGAGAGGTGGGCTCCTGCTCCGGCCAGTGACAGGCTCACAGGAGAGGGCACCTGGCCGCACAGTTGGTCAGTTGCTTGTGTCACAATCAAACTTGGGGCCTGGCACTGGGCATTCCAAGGCCAGATGTCTCCACTTCTCCACAGCAGAAGACTTCCATCCTGGCTACCTGGTTGGCTGACTATAAAATCCCATGAGCACATCCTGCCGGGCAGCAGCAGAGCAGCAGCCTCATGATACTGTTCCTGTGCCCTGAGAGCACCCTACGCTGGCATGCGACACCTGCACCCCTTCTTGATGACACTAGGCCTCTCCAAGGTGAGTGACAGCTGGTGGTTCCTCTACTGCCCACGATGGCTCCTTGGACCCCTGCGCCCGCCCCCCAGGCTCCAACCATCAGTCACAATACAGAACAGTGTTCAGCGTGTTCCTCCTACTGTGTGCCAGGCCTGGAGGGCACTAGCAGCATCTTCATGGTGCAGCAGAGAGCCTGGGGCTTAGTGTACCCGAACACTATTTGGGCTCCACTGTGCCTGCTGCATCCTGGACTCCCAGCATCCTCTCCAGACACCATCTCCTTCAGGAAGTCTTTAGGGTGTCTAGGCAGCACCTGGCTGTCTTCCTAAGCACTAGCCCACAGTGGGTGCTGACGCTGATACTGGCTACAGCCCTGGTCGTTGCTTTTCGGCCTTTTGTCTCAAACCAAGTATACAGCTATTCCTGCTCAGTCACCCAGAAACCTCTCCTCCAGCCCTACCACGCCAGCCTCATCAGCTCCTGGGGTAGGGCCGAAGTCAGTGCCAAGTTCCTGACACCCAGTGCACAGGCTCTCACACAAATCAGGTGGGGGTACGAGGGGGCTGGCTGACACCTACAATGACCGGGCTGACCTACCAAATGTGCCTCAGGAAGAAAGCGGAGAGGGACCTGTGGCCGAGGCACAAGACAGCGAGCATAGGGGAATCGGCGGTTGCCCTGAAGGTGCAGCGGCCTCCACGGGGCTCTCATGCCACAGCAAATACTGACTCAAGCCCCGTGCTCCCGCTGCAGCCCTCTTCCTGGCACTCAGACCAGGAAACAAGACAGAAGGGAACGCTTGCATATGTAAGAAGCAATGGGTCTGGGGGCTTCTGGGGGCTGACCCCAGAAGCTGCCACAGCTCACTATTAGACATGTGGCCGTTGGATGCTAAACTGTCTTCTTAGCATGGGGACGGAGAGTGGAAAAGTACAGGGTTAGCTGGGCAGTGGTACTCCAGAGAAATGGTTCAGGCAGTCCTGCAGTCAAGGCAGGTCCCCGTGGTCGTAGGACCAAACCATTCCCAAGTGTGCTTGCTGGCCACAGAGGAAAACAGGCACTGCCTTGCTGTGAAAGGGAGCCACCACAGTCGCCCAGCCACCGCACACCGGACAACAAAGAAACACCACGATGAAGAGACTTGGCCAGCGAGCTAAGTGTCACTCAGAAAGGACTGGCCACTGGAGCGACTTGAAGACAAGAAGGTGGAGGCACCTGGGACTTCATGGATCCAAGGAGGCCGTCTCGGCCCACGGGAACCACCATATGTTCAAACAGGCAGGCAGGCTGCGCTGGGTCACGTCTTGCAGGCAGGCCATGTCCTCAGGCCAGCAGCAGTGAGCAAGGGTTATGCAACCAGGAGCAGGAAAGGACACCCAAGACACAGCCGCATACTCGCATGTTCATTCAGAGCTCAGGGTAGCCCCTAGCTCATCTCTACAGCCCTGCCATACTGGTTGAGCCGGTGGGACTTTCCTCCAGAGTACTGAAGGAAGCCCCGCCCTGCACAGCTTTCCCCCTTCCTTTACTTGTGGAAGCAACAAAGGCGCCCTGTGAGGGGGTTGGTGGAGCAGGACACTCACCCTGTTAAAGCGCTTGGCTTGGAAGAGGTGGCCGTTGGCTCGGTACAGCTTCCTCCATCTTCTGGCTCCACGGCGGTAGATGGATTCTAGAAAGGATGTGGAGAACGTGTGAGGAGGCAGCAGTGTGATGCAGGGGCCTGGCTCCTGAACCCAAGGTTTACAAGGGGCCAGGCCGCTCCTGCCTAGATGGCTGGAGTTGTGGCTACAGCCCTGGCTCAGGGATGCCAGACTAAACGGACAGCATCCCCGGGCAGAGGCTCCCTTCACCTCTCCTCACAGAACTCTCATGTTCTCACAGCTGTGGCTGCTAGAGAGGGCAGCTCAGGTGGGAGAGGCCCCAGACAGTAGTGGAGATACCCAGCATCTGGCAGGAACGGGCAGGGTACGGCGGTAGGGTATCAGTTCCTCCAGTCTGGGCCGCTTGCCTCCTAGACTGCTATTCTCTGCTCACTGTCCTGCACCCTCCTTCGCTCTGGGCAGCTTCTGAAAACCAGGCCCCTTTTTCCATACAGGGACAAGGTTCAAATGGACCATGATATTTACATATGACCATCCAAGGAGGGAGAGTGCACGGCAGGGCTGGAGGTTACAGTCAGCCAGAACACAAGCATCATTCCGGTGACTCACTGGGCCCAAGGCCCCTCTACCTCAACAGACCCTGGGGCAGAGGAGGTCTAATTCTCTTCAATATTTGTTTGGAGTCCAAAGTAACCCCAAACATCACTTTGTGACATGAACCATTCACACTAGCTCAACTCTTTTTAAAAATACCACTGAAGTTCTGAACAGAACCATAGCCCTATGCTTTCCATTCCACAACCCCAAATGCCATAGGCCAGCACACAGACAAAACCTCCAGAAACAAGGTACAACGGGAAGCTTTGTGCTTTTATAAAGTCCTGTAGCAAGAGCGACCTCATGGAAGTGCGGAGAATATTCCTAAGTGGAGAGTGGAACGGAATGTTTTTAAACCAAGCAAATTTCCAGCTCTAGCTGGAAACTGCTGAAATCAGGTCACAGCAACTGAAAAACATGCTTTTCTCCATTTGAAGGGGAGATTCAGCGAGGAGCCGGAAGCCACGGTTCTTCGGGGAGCTCAGGAGGAGCCAAGGCCCCACAGCTGTGTGGCCCACCACACCCAGCTCCCTCCCGGGCCCACTCACAGCTCTGGGGCTCCCAGCCTCAGATGAGGCCAGGATAGAGGCAGTGCCAGACTTTGTCCCCTCCCACTTCAGCCACTTGGGGCTTCAGGCCCAAAGAAGGTACATACTAGTGGGAGGGGCAAAACCAGAGTCTACCAGCCCTGAGGTTCTGATGAGCCTCCAGCAAGCCCATGCGCCAATGTCCATGATGACATGGCCTGCTCCCCTGGCCCACCCATGTTCCTAGGGCAACCTAGTCAAGGGAGCCCGAGTCCTTGCTCCAAACAGCCACGGGCCTCACTGTCCTTCTGTACGGCTCCCACACCATCTCATATCTGCAGGGAAGGGGCAGAGTATGAAGTGACCAGGGGACAGAGAAGTAAACTCAAGGGGCAACATGAAACAAACCAGGACTTGTGCACTGGGTCCTTTTGCCCGTATTTCCTGTTAAAGCCTTCAAGCTCAGTTGCAGCACTGAAAGATGAAGAACAGTTTAACACCTTCCTGGACTACCGGGAAGTGAAAGGAATCAAAGGTGCCCCAGCAGAGGCCACAGCTGATGAGGGAGCCCTCAAAAGGATAGACTCAACCAGTGTGACAGGAGACAGCTCTGTAATCAGCCCCAGGGTTTGGAGCACAGAAGTGACAAATGACCAGGACTGCCGCAGTCCCCGCCACCTCTCTCAGGAAAGTCTGGACTTTCCCGTTTTAAGGGATGGCTCTATCCACCAAGCACACATGCTGAGTCCTGACTCCTGGTAGGTCTGTATTTAGAGACAGGGCTGGGAAGGGCGGGCACGGGGTGGGGAGCAATTAGCGACCCCCCCCCCCCAAGAGCAGATCAGTGCTAGAACACCAAAAACTGTCTGAAATCCGGAAGCAGAGGCCCACGTGCTGGCTGCGGACCCTGCTCTCCGCCTCACAGCACAAGAAGGCCAGCTTCTGTGGCTTATGCCCTTGACCTAGGGCAGCTCATTACGGCCATCAGAACAGACCAAGACTAAGGTTCCGCCATGCTGATATTTGGTCTTTCAGGGAATAAAAGGGTAAAACATGAGCAGCAGAATGACGAAGATCTGACAGAAGAGAATGTGGGGAGCACTCTGGACTCAGGGGGAGACTCTGAAGATGCATGAGGTAAGAGTATCTGAACACTTACAAGTGCAGGCCCAAGCAGACGGGCCGCAGGCTCACAGGACCACGCCTCATGGTTGGTTCTAAGGGATGCTGACGTCCAACAGAAGAATGCACACCAGGGCTGGAGGCCCAGTGCATTTGCTGCAGAAGTAAGAGCTCTAGAGTTTGGATCCCTGAAACCCACCAGGCAGATATAGCAGACACCTGAGATCCCAGCATGTGAGCGGCAGACACAGAGTGTCCCTGGGGCAAACCAGCTGGAAGTGGCAATTCATATGCAGCACATGGTTTACATATACACACATATCTAAAATGTTCTACACATTATTATAAATAACAGAGAGTGAGCCAGGATACAAAATCTAGCCTCGATACCATGTAGACATGCATAGGTGCGTGTACTCCCACATATAGATGTCCCACATGTGCAAATGTACACACACACAAACACACACACACGAGAAATAGAGAGAACATCCATGGAAGAAAGAACAGGCATTTCCCAGATGACAGCAAATGAGTTGGACAAGTCCAACCTGTGAAACCAGAAAACACTGAACCACAAAAGCTTCTGTCTACATCCGAGGGATCAGTCAAATTAATTTCACACAGTCTACCATGGTGTCTGGGAAGGTGGGCACCAGGGCCGTCACTCAGGCTCCTCAGGAAGGCCTGGCACAAAAACAGGCCTGTGAAGAGGGCCTGCTCCTGAGGTCCTTGGTCACAACCTGTAGAGAGCTCCCCAGAGATCTGAGACTGTGTCAAGCCAGGTATTGAGTGCATACTGTAATCCCAGCACTCGGGGCTGAGGCAAGAGAATATAAAGTCAAGGCCAGCCTGGGCTACAAAGGGAGACTAAAAAAAAAAAAAAATTTAATGCTTTAAAGTCCATTCATTCATTCATTCATTCATTCATTCATTCATTCACTCACTGTTTGCCTGTTCGTGTACATGTCACAGACGTGTGTAGAGGTCAGAGGACAGCCTGCAGGAGTTGTGTACCTGTCACGGACATGTGTGTGGAGGCCAGGGGACGCCTGCAGGAGCGGGCTCTCTGCCTCCTCCATGTGGGTTCTAGGAACTGAACTCAGGTTGTCGGGCTTGGCAGCAAGTACCTTTATTTGCTTAGCCAACTCACTGGCCCACAGCCCACTGACTTCTTTTTTAAGATTTCTTTGTTTGTTTGCCTGTTTTTAGCTAGCCTGAGCATGTGTGTGCATGCCATGGCACATGTGTGAGCCAGAAGACAGCTTGAATGAGTTGGCCCTCTTCTTTTACTACATGGATTCTGGGGGTTAAACCCCAATCCTTAGGCTTGACAGGTAGCACCATTACCTGCCGAGTCATCCCGCTAACCCGATTTCATTTCTTCCCGTCTAATGTGTATGTGCATGTGTGCCTGAGTGGACATACATGTACCATGTGCATTCTGGGGCCCACAGATATCAGAATGCACTGGAACTGGAGATACAGGCGGTTGTAAGCTGCCACGTAGGTGCTGGGAACCAAACCTGGTCCTCTGCAAGAATAGCCAGGACTCTCAGCTGCTGAGCCTTCTCTCTAGCCCTCCGTCTTACTTTTAGCATCTACAGTCTGGGTTTGTCCCCAAAAGCTCAACAGACGGCATGTGGGAGGTGACGAGGGTCAAATGAAGTTAGTTGTAAGCAGGGCACTCTATGCTAGGGTATTAGTGGCTTTACAAAGAGAAGAGAGACAAGCCAGCAAGCCGCTGTGTCTACACAGCACCAGGCCCTCACCAGAGGCCCGCATAGCTTTCTGAAATAAAACCTGCTTCCTGCACATTATCCCATCTCAGGTCCTCTGGGTAGCAGTGCAAAAATGGACCAGGTCTTGCTGCGAACAGCACCCCTGTGGGCCAGGCCAGCCTCCTTCAGGTTGCTCAGCATTCTGCTACGGTGTGTAGGTTTGGGGGAGCCACACACTCACACTGTTGGCCTCCACCTCAGAAGGAAAAGCTGAAATTGTGAGAGGACAGAAGGGAGAAACAGGGGACCAGAGTGACATGAAAATCAGTGAGAGACCACAACCGCCTATTGAGGGTTGGTCTGAGGCTTGGGCCAGTGCATGCGGGTGTGCACACAGCCCTGTCCTGTCCAGCAAGAGTGGAGGCCAAGTATGCTTTAAAGAGTTGTGTGTGAATGCCAACTTGACAAGAGTAGACCTCCAGAGTTCATGGGTCAGCTTGTGTTAGACCTAACATTCTGGATGATTCTATCAGGACGTGGAGGGCTGAGGCTAACACTAACTGTGAACTTTGACTGTGACCCTTCTTAGCAGGGTGGGCCTCATCTAGCCGATCAACACAATGGGAAGACCAAAGGCCGTCCTCTGGTGGACGTGGGCCTTGTGCTTGCTGAAGCCTTCCCTGACGTCTTGCCCTCCATACTCCATGGGTCAACTCCATTCACTGTATACCTCCTGCTGGGTGCCCCTGGAGCACCCTGACTTACACAGCGCTCTCTGGGAGAGATACACACTTCAGAGCTCCACAGAGAAGTAACTCACACCTGTGCCAGGGGGTGCCCCAGGTAAATCAGGGGAGCCCGAGGTATCTGATCCATGTCACGGCTAGGATCACAGACCAGAGGCGTGAGAAGGGATCACAGCAACAGCCAGCGATCCTTCAGATTGAAAAAGAA
The DNA here is from genome assembly GCA_028658305.1 of Pachyuromys duprasi. Taxonomy (NCBI): domain Eukaryota; kingdom Metazoa; phylum Chordata; class Mammalia; order Rodentia; family Muridae; genus Pachyuromys; species Pachyuromys duprasi. The sequence continues at coordinate 124,022,052 of CM053763.1, forward strand.
ACACTTCAAAATATTTTTACCAAACTTTGATTTTTTTAAATTTATGTGTATGTGTTTTGCATATACACACATACATATATGCATATAGACTATGTGCATGTCTGATGTCCACTGAGGCCCTGGAGCTTGAGCTGAGACAGTTGTGGTCCAGCATGTGGCTAATGGGACCTGAACCCGGTCCTCGTAAGATCAGTAAAGTGCTCTCCACTGCTCAGTCCTCTCTCCAGGTCCCAGGACTCTTTCAGGGGCAGGAAGGGCAGCGGGGCTGTGCTGTGCTGTGGTGGTTGGAACAGGGAAGCCCCCACAGGCTCACATATTTGAATGCTTAGTCATCAGGCAGTAGGACTGTTTGAAGAGATGAGGAGCGTGGCCTTGCTAGAGGAAGCATGTCGCTGGGGTGGGCTTGAAACCCCAAGCCAATCCCAGTGTCCCTTTCCCCCTGCTGCCTACAGGTCTGGATGTAGAACTCTCGCTACTTCTCCAGCACTGTGTCTGCCTGTGCCACCATGCCTCCCAACCCTGACAATAATAAGCTAAGCCTCTGAACTGTAAGCTAGCCCCAATCAGATGCTTTTCTTCGTGAGAGCTGCCGTGGTCATGGTAACAGAACACTGACTAAGATGTGTGCTGTCTCTTCATCCCTGCAAAGCAGGACTGGGAGCAGCACCTAGCCTTTTTAGCTTGGTGCCAGTCAGGCCCCCTCAACTTCCTTCAGTGAACTACTGTTCTAGGTTTCTGGAACCTGCAGAGAGCATGGTGCTTCCTGAGACTTTCTGCCTGGGCTCTACCATCCTCACCCCCTTTTGCACATTACTTTTGTGACAATCAGTGAAGCAACAAGGAAACGTTCTCCAGGACAGTCCTCACTACTCAGACTTCCTTAACTTCTCCATGTTCTCCTCCCTCCCAGAACCCCATCCAGGACTCCCACACAGGACATGGTCTCTCATCTCCTTGGGGCTTGGGATGAATTTTTGCTCTTAAGAGCCTTGCTAGTGTTGAGGATTCTGGCCAGGGACCTAAAGAGAATCCCCAGAGGTGGATCCCCTATGGTTTCTTGGGGGTTGGGGGCAGGGTTATGGCATCCTTGGCTTCTGAATCAACTGAGCCCTTTCTTAGAAACCGGGGTCCACACAAGGGCTGCGGCTGCTAAAACCCAAACTTTCAAACTATATATTTACCAGAAGTTTCCCTAAGAGCAGTGTGACCCTGGACAGACCCACACAGCCCCTATGTCTTTCTAGGCCTGTGAGCTGATAGCCTGGAGGCCACGTGCAGGCACCTGCACTTCCAGAATCTGGTTTTGCCTGGAAAATGAAGACTCTACTCTTGGTCTATGTGATAGTCACCACTATGAGCACAGAAGAGCATGAGTGAGCCACGGTTCCTGAAGAGAGAGGCCTGGATTCTGTGCTCTGCTACCCGGGCACCTCAATCCACCCCACCCTCCAGCGGAGGGAGACACTGGGTAAGCCCAGGCCCCGAGGAAGGGCTGGAGGGTGGGATGCTCCCGCTCAGGACAGGAGCTATCCACGGCACTCTGTCATGGATGCCGGTGTTGAAGCGGAGCTCTGGCTGGGAAAGGGGCCTGAACTCTGGGTGAGACCTGCTGGCCTCAATGCCGTCAGGTCCTCAGCCGCCACCTCCCTGGGTGCTGGTACACAGTGAACAGCGAGGCCTGAAGAGTGTGTGGGCTGCCCTTCTTTTCTTCCAGCCTTAACTCTGACAACCTCCAGGAGCTCTCTGCTTGTCTTTGAATTCTATAATTAGGCTGGTCACAGGAATCTTAACAAGCTCTGTTTCCATGGTAATCTAGCATCTTGAGCACTGACAGTGAAAAAAGAAAAACTCCACATTTTTAAAAAGCTCAGCTCTGATCAACTGACTGTGGACAAAGCTACTTCCTTCTTCCAGGTTTTGGGGTGAGCAGAGGGCTGAATTCCGGTAGCAGATCAGAATAAAGCTGGAGAGTTCCTCGTGTGTGGTATGTCTTACGTACAGTGTGATGAGCACAGGGCACAGCAGTGCAAAAGGGTGGCCCTGTGGTGTCAGGGATGGAGCATGTGCTAGCAAAGTCTCATGGGGAGCACAGTGCCTTTGGTGGTCGTTCCAGGCCAGTGGCCAGCAAAGACAAGAAGCAGGTTAGGTTCCTGAGGACCAAAGAGGGCCCACAGAGCATGGAAACAGATGTCACGGAGGTGGGGGCAGAATCATGCTGCCAGTTCTAGGTTCAGGGTCACAGTGATTTTGCACAGGATTCTGTTTGTCTTTCTCCATCCTGCACATATGCATACCAGCTTACTCTAGGTTACAGAATGATCATGCCATGACTTTTCCATGGCACACACGGTGCCCAGGGGCCACTTCACTTCAGGCTCTGAGAACGAGGATCCTCATCCCTTCTACACTGCCACGTAGGCAGCAGGAGCAGGGGTAGCAGCAGGGGTGGGTGGAATGGCCCTTCCATGGTAGGAAGGCTGGGGAGGGCACCACCATCTGAGTGCACACTCACCTCCTCCCCTAGGGACTTTCCCACCCCACCTCAAACTTCCTGTTTCTAACCACTGATCTATTTCCCAGCTGAAAATATGACCTACACATGTTATGCTTTCAGAGTACATGAAGAAAAACACTGAAATCACAAAAGCAGGCCTGGACAGAGGTAAGTCCTGGCTGCGTGGGAGACAGGCCTGTTTGTGTGTAGCAGGCGCAGCCATGCTGCCACACAGCTTTTCCACCCTCCAGCTACACCATCCTTCTGTGCCCAGGGCGTGTTCTTCTGCAACCGCAACACGCCAGAGGATGCAGAGAAACACACAGCAAAGAAAGAGCCAACCAACTTCCCCCCAACGGGGAATCTGCTCTCATCCCTCACTACAGGAAGCCTCGGCACATCAGAGATGGTGAAAAGCGTAAACTGCCGTGCTACCAGTGAGGACAAACACGGATGAACACAAGATTGCAGTGGAAAAACTAGCAACAAGACAGGCAGTGTCCCCAGCAGGAGGCACGAGCCTCAGCGGGGACCAACCCAGGTCTCACAGACTGGAAAGGGCCCCAGGTCGTGGTGTAGAGAGGAGGAAAAGCGGCACGGTGGTTCACACCTGTGACTCCAGCATTTTGTTGGCTCAGACAGGAGAGTTGCCATGAGCCCAAGGTCAGCCTGGCCTGCATAGCAACATCCCATCTGAAACAAAAAAATAAAAACAAATCAAAACAGACACAGAGAGGGTATCAGAAACAAGGGGACAGATATGCATGGGGTGCACTTTGTGAAAGTGTGAAAATGTTATAATAAAGCTTATTATTATGTATTATTGATGTGTGCTACGGAAAACATTTAAAAAGTTAAAAAAGAAGCTGACCCAGGGTTGGTGGGTTCCCATCCAGTCAGCCCTCCAGCCTCAACTTCCTTTTTGGGCAGAACACAGTAACAAGGCCCCTTCCTGGGAGTGTGCAGTTACTGCCCATTCCGTGGTCACGGGTCCTGGTGGTCCCACCCTGCCCAGCCTTGAGACTGCTCACTAATCATCTACACTAATCAAGAGAAGCGTATTGTAGTGATGTCACTGGCCAGCGTAGGTCCAGCTGAGTGACGGAGATGGAGAGGAGACTGTGGGTCAGCCCAGATGCTCACACACTGAGTGGGACCAGAGGGAGACAGGGGAGTCTGGGCCATCTTGTGGCCATGGCTCACGGCCTGCAGCAATGACCTGTCAGCGCCATCTGCATCTACCCACCATGACACCAACCACAGCACCCTTCCTGCTGTGCTGAGCGGCCAGGCCACAGATGAAAGGATCTGAGGCAGCCGGCTCACAGGGAAAAGGACGTGGGGCTTGGAGCTTGCTTGAGGTGTCTGGTGAGCACACATGACCAGTGACCTCCGACAGTAACCAGGCACCTAAGTCCCTGCGTCTTGGGGGTTCTACCGGCAAGGAAGATACCAGATACGCTCCCTAGCAGGCCAGGCAGACAGGCTCTGTGAGGCAAAGGCTATGGGAGGATGTGCTGCCATCTGGGGGTGGTGGTGAAATAAATCCCAGAACAGCTGCTACTGAGGGAGGGAAGGAGAAACAGGAAGGCAGGTGGGGCAGCTCCTTCCACGTGGACAGGTGCTGAGCTGGATCTCGGGGGCCCCCTGCTGGACCGTCGTGTCTCCACAGGCTTCTGAAGGTGCCTGGCCAAGCCTCACTGCCAAGTCTCTGCCCTTGTCGCCATGATCCTCTCATGAGGAGCGGGACCAGAAGGCAGGCGGCTGGGGCAGGACTCCGGGACTGAGTCTCGGAAGGGTATGAAGTGAGTGGGTGACTGAGTGAGGAGAGGAGCTCTGAGGACAGTGCAGGGACACGTCAGCTGTGGAGTGGGGCCACACAGTCCTGGGGGCACAGGAGCTGGACCTATAACCAACCAGGGTGTGGAAGAGGGGTTGCCCCTGGGTCCCCGAGCCCTTGGAAAACGGACCTGAACGGTTTAGAAGTTGAGCACATTACAACCACCACACCTTACAGCAGCAGATGACACAGACACTGACACACTGTGATAACTGACACAGCCAGCAGAGAAGTTGACCGGTATTTTCATGTCTTTGTTTTTTTTCAAATGCAAAAACATCAATTTCCAAGTCGTTCAACTGCCCTGAGTTCATGCTGAGTACAGCTCCTGTCTACAGAGGGAACAAACACACACAATGAGCCCACCACTGCACATCTCAGACCTGAGGGCCAGGGCTAGACAGGGGCCAGAATCTGCGGAACACAATGAAGCCAGCAACAGACAGAGCACAGGGCACAGGGGTGAGGACACAAGCTGGAAGAGCTGCTGCTGGCGGCCGCTCAACAAGAGCACACTGGGAATATGGCACACTGGTGGGAACCATGCAGGGGACCACGCAGCATCCAGCAGTCTAACCTTCAACCAAGGGCGAGCCGGGAAAGCTGGAAAAACCAAAGCTACCCTGGAGGGAAGGGACCCTGGAGGCAGGCTGGGGCCCAGTTCGTCACGGTGAGTGGTGAGAGGTCTGTTTCGTAGGCACAGCGCCTCCTTGCAGAGCCACCAACATGACCGGAGCACCTCCAGCGGCCTCCTCTGTGAGCACCACATGAAGTACAGCTTCAAATATGAATAGGGGTGAGGGGCAAACCCACAGTCCATAACATCCACCCCAAGACTACCCAAACTCGCGTCCTCAAATGCAAAACACGCACACCCCATTCTCCCAGCCCTGTGTTGGTCTTTCCCCACTCCCTCCCAAGGCCGCGGAAATGGAGGGATAGTGCTGTCCACGGGGCACTTCCTTGTTCTTCAAGGTGAAAAGCTTGGCATATGTCCCTCCATCGTGACAGGGTCGCGTCCTAGTAAGCCCACCAGAAATTGAGAATACCATAAGTTGAAATATGCTTGGCACACCTGCCCCGGTGAACTCAGGCGTGGAGCTAGAACTGGCTGAGGGAGATGCTGCCCAAAGGGAGCCTCAACCGAGCAGGAAACAGCTCACTCCTACAGGAAGGGAGTGTACATCACACAAACAATGACAGTTACTTGTCAGCAAATCTGTAATTAAAAAAAAATACTAACAAGAATATTTCAGGTGCAGGAAAATTGTCACAGCCAGACAGGGTGAGACCACGCACACAGGAAGGGCTATGGAGGCTCCTGGGTGAGGTGCACGGTCACGGGGGGGGGGGGGGGACTGGATAGGTTATGTAGTGTCTTATACATGGGTTGGGAGTACCTGCAGAGCTGGACCCTGGGCGGTGGGGGCCTAGAGAAAATCCCCCAATAGATTATACAGACAGCAACTTCCTCTTTCTCCACTCTCCAACCTTATTGGCAGTTATTCTTTTAGGGAGCAAGTGAGGTTTCAGGCAAGTGAGACCTTTTTATTTTATTTTTTCCCCAAGACAGGGTTTCTCTGTGTAGCTTTGGCTGGCTCCAAACTCAGATCTGCCTGCCTGTGCCTCCCCAAGTGCTGGGATCACAGGCATGCGCCACCATCTGGCCACCATGTGAGGCTTTCAGGACCTTACGTGAGACAGTCTCCAACTTACATTGGGCCCCCGCAGGACTGTTTGACTTTACAATGGAGTGAGGTCACACCAGCTCAGCAGGAAAGCTGGTGTGGGCTCAGCGTGGCCCCCTGTAGCGATGTACAGCTCACCCATCTTGTGACATGTGAGGCAGCATGGATGACAGGCAAACTGAAAGCTAAGGCACACTTAGAGGAAACACTATCAGGCAGAAGGTGAACAGTAGGAGGGGGAGAACTAAGACACACTTTATCCATCAATCTTGACACACCTGTTTGCTGTGTATACCTGAATCCCAGAATGAGGGAGGCTGAGGCAGGAGGATTGTGAACTGCAGGTCAGTCTATTTAAGGAAAACCAACAAAGAACAGCAATGCAAACCCAAACACCAAAGAAGAAAATAATAAAAAGCAGAGTAGAAATATAAACACATAGAAGAAAATCAGAAAAGACAAAAACAAAAACTGGCTGTTTGAAAAGATAGCCAGATTTGATAAATGTCTAAAAAGACAGAGAAGAGAGGGGGTGCAAAGTTCGGAAAGCAGGAAGCAGACACTGTAGTTTCTACAGACATCATGGCCTTCTAGAAGAAAAGCAGTGTATGTGCTCTGTGCAAGAAAACAAAATGACTCCAACTTCACCAGGTCCTGAGGACACAACTTATCAAATGTGACCAAATGCAAAATCTGTACAGTTGACTTCAATTTGCAAAACCGAGGCTGTAATTTAAAGAAAACATACCCACAAAGTATACCAGATTCATATGACTTCACGGGTGAATTCACCTCCAAAATCAGAGTATTAATCGGCTGTAAAAAACTTCCTGGATATTAAAAAAAAAAAAAAGGAGTTCTTTCTTAATTTTGTAAGGCCCACAACCCCAACAGTTGACAACATTACAAAAAAGAAAAATTACAGCTCAACTTTTTCATAAATATAATTACAAAAATAGCAAACACTGTATTAGCAAATTGAATCTACTGAAGTATGAAACGGATAAAGCATGTTAAAGAAGCCCAGTCAGACAGCATTAGAAACCGACAGATATAATTCACTGTATCAGCAGAACAAAAGAGGAATCATCTACCATGTCAGAAGAAAGAAAGCAGTGTGGTCAAACACAGCATCACCTGTGCTTCACACACATACACAAATCTCCTTATTTTACAACAAACACACCAACGAAACATGTGGCTAACAGCATCCTTAAGGGTGAATTTTCAAAGCTAGTCCCTGAAGTCAACCACAGTGGACCGGTCTTGCCCCACATTGTTTTTGAAAAATAAACAGCGTCGGGGGGGGGGGCAACAGGAAAAAGACAAATAAAACTGTCCTTTGCTGATGAACTGACAGTGTCTATAGGATGTGCACTGACTATTTCGCTAGGTCTGTGAAGTGGGATTAGATCGAATCTCCCCAGACAACTCTGTAACCAAACAGGACACAAAACTTTCTAATAAAACAGCATTAAAATATCACAACATTAATCAACAGAAAATGCACCAGGATCTTGTACTGAAATAGTCCAGCAAAGGCAGAAGCTCATGCTCATGGACTGCAAGCCCCAACACTGCAAAGACACCAGTTTCCCTAGAACAACCCATGAACTGATCTGCAATTTAAAGAGAAGTTAAAAGACAAACCAGGTATTACACAGCCCAGGCTGGCCTCAAGCTTGATATGTGGTTGAGGCTGGCCTTGAACACCCAATTTACTGCCTCAACCTCCCAAGTGCTAGGACAGTGGGTGTGTACCACAATGTCCATCTCTCAAATAAAGCATATGGAGCTGGGTGTGGTGGCACACCTTTGATGCCAGCACTCGAGATGCAGAGGCAGGCGGATCTGAGTCCCTGATCTGAGGACAGCCTGGTTTACAAAGTCCAGGACAGCCAAGGCTACACAGAGAAATTCTGTCTCGAAAAACCAACCAAATAAATAACCAAAACCAACCAACCAACCAAAAATCATCCATGTGCACACGTGTGTTACTAGGGAATGGAACCTAGGGCTTTGAGTGTGTTAGACAAGTGTACCACTGATCTTCATCCTGGCTAGTGCTCTGAAAACTAATAAGCCAATTATAACTTTGTACAGAAGTGTCAAAAATGAAGAATAGCAGATATGATTTTGAGGAAAAAAATAAAATCGTTAGACTTTACAGGATAAAAAAAACCATGGGTAGATAATTACAAAGCCCAAGGCGTTAAGACAGTGTGGTGTGGATACAAACGTTGTGGTGGGGAGGTGGAGGAAGTCCACCCAGAAGCCTCTGTGACAGCCTCATCTGCCCTGACTCGCACAGGGAAGGGTGGCCCTTACCAGTAAGCCAGACGCCACACCTCACACCACTGAGGAAATTCACTCCAAGCGCTTGGAGAACCCCCACAGAGTACAACATGGGAGAAGAGGTTAGTGGCCTTGGATCAGGGGACATTTCCTCAGCAGGATTAAAAAAAAACCAAACCACTAAATAAAGATTTCCTTTCATGTTCATTTAAAGACATCATCAGAATGAAGGGCAAGCCACTGAGTGAGAAAAGACACTTGTAATACAGACCCCAAGACTCCTGGGGCTGGACAGACAACCCAGGGGTTAAAATGCACACTGCTCTGACACAGGACCCAGTTTGGTTCCCAACACCTATATTGGCTCACAGCCACCTACAAGTCCAACTCCGCAGGGTCCGGCACCACCAAGGTCTGCAGGCACCTACTCTCTCATGCATACGCCCTCAAGCGCGCACACGCATGTGCACGCGCGCACACACACACACACACACGCACCCACCCCCACCCCACCCCCCCCGCAAGAGCGGGGTTGGAGAGGAAGGCAGGTGTGGAGGCAAGCAGAGCTCTTTAAGTTTGAGGCCAGCATGGTCTATGAAGGAGTTTTAGGCCAGCCAGAACAACATAGTGAGATCCTATCTCAACAAAGAAACAAACAAATCCTGAATAAAGACACCAGCCCCCAAATATATAAAAATATTGTTTATGAATCAAAAAAAAAGTTATCATGCAAGTTTAACTAGTTCAGTAAAAACTCAAGGAAGCTATAATCCCAGCATTCAAGAGTTCAGAAGGCGACACCATCTCAAAACAAAAGAAAAAATACTTTAAAATATAGGGGGTTCTTGTACTAGGCCCTAAGAAGACACACTAGCAATAATTAAGAAGTGTCCAGTGTCGCAGCTTGAGGCCAAACAGTCAGGCCTGGACAGCCTGACCTACATCAGCGTGTGCTTTTTGTGTTGTTCCTTTCCCTGTCCTCACCTCACGACAAAAGCAACTTCGAAATGACAGTTTCTTTTACTGTCACATGAGATGAAGGCCTGGGGATTCTAGGACTGCACAGTTACCCCAAGATTTTTTAAGGGGGTGCAGCTGGTACCCATAGTTTTAGACAGAAGTTGGAGCTCAGATACCAAAGACTCTGTCTCAAAAACAAAACAAAAAAACTTTAAATCTATGACATTTTTGTCTTTTGATATAACTCAGCTTTGAAAATGGACAGGCAGGGCTGGGCGTGGTAACAGGCCTGTAATTCCAGCAGGAGGCCGGGTCAGAGTTCTGAGTTCGAGGCCAGCCTGGTCTGCAGAGCCAGTTCCTGGACAGCCAAAGCAACAAAACAAAACGAAACAAATTAAATCTAACCAAACCAAACCAACCAAAAACCAAAACCAAAACAGCAACAAAAAAGAAAGAGAGAGAGAGGGATGGAGGAATTGGGGGGGGGGGGGAAAGATGGCTGGAAGTGTACGAATAGGCCAGGCCTTGGGCGACAGTTCCTTAGGGCTGGTCAGGCTTGCTGCTCTTCGGGGCCCCTGCCCCAGGATGGATGTGGATCTGGAGGCAGGTAAAGGGATGCTCTCACCCCAGGGCCCTAGGGGTCCTCAGGCTCTCCAGCAGTAACAACGACTTTAGTGTGCTGAAGAGCAGCCTTGAAACCAAGACCACTTCAGGATTTGCTTGTCCCACAAAAACAGCTACCACAGCATACAACATACCTTGCCATTTTCAGTAAAACCATCAGTGTCACTGTCTTGGCTTCATCTGCCATCAAGCTATCAGGATGTCAACATAATCTGTTATGTCAGGTGTGTGTCTGTATGTGTGTGTGCAAACACTGCCTAGCTTCCAGGAGCCACCAAGATTGACATGTGGTTTCAGGAACAAGGGATATCCAACTAGAGGCATGTGGAGAGAAGGGCGTGCAAGGCTTCCTGGAGAGGAGCGAGTCTCTGAGGAGGAAGTGAGGAAAAGAAAATGGAGGTGTGAGCACCACCCTGAACACTAGAATGTAACGCAGACATGCTGCTCCCAGGGACCAGGAGGCGTTGTGCGGCAGCGTCCCTGACGCCCTTGTGAAAGCGCTGATGAAATGTCTCTAGACTCAGAGAAAAGGGGGTCCACTCAAATGTCAAAAGCCCTGTGCAGGTCCACTTTACTGTCAACTTGACACAACTTAGAATTTGGGAAGAGGCTCTCTCTCTTTCTCTCTCTCTCTCGTTTTTCTGAGACATGGTTTCTCTGTCACACAGAAACAAACAAACAAAAAAAAAACAACAGTGTAAGGACCTCACACTCAACAGCACACAGAAGCAGCAGCGCACACACTGAAAGTCAGAAGAGCAGATGCAACCTGCAGCGAGGACAGGGACAGAATGCCCAGGCAGAAGGACCAGCTGGGAATGGTCAGCTTAGCCACCTGTAAGGTGGCCCCAAAGAGGCTCTGAGCACACGGCAGCAACCTGGGGTGTGTGTCTGGGTTCATGCCCAGTGTAGGACCAATTCTGAAGTCCTGAGTGCTAGGATTCTGTTCCTATGACTTGCTGGAAAATGCCAAGGTCACACCATCGGACAGGTGGGTGGCTGACAGGGTGAAGGACGGTGGGTGGAAGGGGGTGGCTGCTTAAAAGACAGGAGGAGGTGGAGCCCTGTGGAGCTGTGGCTAGTCTCTGTACTGGCTCTTTACCAAGATCACACGTGGTGACACACCTGCACCCACAATGACAGTTTGAGGGATCTGACATGGCTGAAAGCTAGACAAATAGGCCATGTGTGAAGGACAAACATTTTGCCCTAAAGCTGTTCTCTGCTGGAAGATAGCATCTGGCCCCCTTCTCCAGACCCACAAATTTACTGATCTACCTCCAGTCTTCCCTTCTCCTGTCAATCACTCCTAGAGCCTGCTTGCCCTCCCCCACTTCCCCTCCTTCTACCCCAGGATCTCTCTGTGTAGCCTGCCCTGGAACTCGCTTTGCAGATCAGCCTGCCTCTTCCTCCCGAGTGCTGGGATTAAAGCTGTGTGCCCCACCACCGCCTGCCTCCCTTCTTGAACCCTTTATGGTGACAGCCCTTGACTCAGTAGGGAAGGAATGGATTGAAGAACCTGCTCTTCCCAAGTGCTGCACCCTTCACACGAACCTCTAGGCAGCCTCCTGTCCCACACCCAGACTCAAGCTATTCCCACCTTGTGACTCTTCTCCCGGCCCCCTCTCATCTCACTCCTGGCTTCAGTGGCTGACTGTGGGTCCTTGCCATCTGGGCACTTCTCCGTTTTGTCAGGTCTCAGCTGTGGTCACCTCTACGGACCTCGAGTGGCCCTTCTTGCTGCCTGCCAGCTCAGTGAGGCTCTGGTTGCTCATCCTGGTGATCAGGCCTCTGTCCAGCATACATGCAGCCTTGAGGTCGAAGAGACTTCTGGCTGGCAGGGCTCAGCTTTCCCCTGCAGCTCCAGGGTGGGCACCTGCACCCACCTGGCCACTGACTACAGTCTTTCTATGTAAGACTTAGCAGAAGAGCACACGGGCTGGCTCTACCTTTGATTCTCAGCTGATGGCTCTGGAGCACCCCCACCCCCGTCCAGTGGATGAGGGGTTCAGGGCCCCTCTGTTCTGTTTCTGGGAAGGAGGGTGCCCTATCAAGCCACTTAGGATGAGCCTAAGATGCTCCTGTTCTCCTCGGGAGGCCTTTTTAGGGAGCAATAACCACATGTGCCTCACTGTAGACAGCACCACGGAGCCAGTGTGCTCTACCGTAACCATGAGTGAAGAAGCAACTTCGGTGGGTCCAAGTATTCCATGAGTGGGGAGCGACCCTTGCTACTCTCCCTTGCTGCCCAGAACCCTACAAAATGGAGCTGTGCCACCTCCAGGCCCTCTGCTCTCTTTTTGGCATTCCCATCTCAGAGCCTCTTAGAGGCAGGTGGTTCATCTGCGTCTCTGTACTCATAGCGCTTCTCAATCAGTGTGCGCTAACTGGACACCTAGTGCTGTCAGCAACCACACCTGGAAAACTGTTCCAAGTCCAGGGTTTGCTTATCACATGATGGGATTCAATTCAGAGATGGCTGGAATGCTGGGGCCAAATCTCACACAGTTCCCTACAACCAGTGACACCTAAACCAAGTGCACCCACAAGGTTCAGAACTGTATGGCCACTTCCACTAACCTGCGGGCAATGCAAGGTCTACAACCCTCCCCTGTGAGACCAGCTCCCGGATCCCACAGCCAGTGGCCTTCCCCAGGGATAGTCATAACGCATTATTAGCTTAGGTTGAACTACTACACCCATTATGTATGTGCTGTGTATCTGTCCTGTGTCTTTGCAATGTATTCATTAAGTGTCTACTGTGTAGCCCTACTGTGTACCAATCATCTATCTATTTATATCTTTGCTGTAGATGTGACTTTGCCTACAGTTTATGTACTGTGTACCTGCCCTTCTAGTTTGACACTGTGTATCAAGTGCCCTTCAAGATGAGGATATACCAAACTACTGTACCTCCCAGCTTCCTAGGAGGCAGGTCTGCAGAACCATCCAACAGGGGCAGAATCCAGCTACATACAAGTTAGTCCTGGACTTACTTTCTTTATTTCTTCCTTCCTTCTTTCTCTCTCTTTCCTTCTTCCTTCCTTTCTGTTTTGTTTTTTCAAGACAGGGTCTTTCTGTGTAGCCTTGACTGTCCTAGAATTCACTCTGTAGACCAGGCTAGCCTTGAACTCAGAGAGCCACCTGCCTCTGCCTTCTGAGTGGTGGAATTAAAGGCATTTTTGTTTTTGTCCTGTATTTTCAAAGCCAGTCAGATCCTTAAACTTCAAACAAGCATAAGAAACAGAAGTTGCATAGTACATGGGACATACCCATTTCTGCTGAAGCCCACTGCCTGGCCCAGCCTCAGGCTTGGGTCCTGGCCTACAATTCCCCATTCCTGGAGTCCTGGTCTATTGAGATCAAAGGACAAACAAGACCTAGAACAAGAAAGTGCAAAAACTATGAGCACCTTTGGGACAAAGAGGAGCCAGAGCAGGGCAAGGGGGCTTTCAAAGACAGGTACACATACTGGACAGCTCACTAGCAAGTCAGGACCCTCTACTATCCTCTTTCTATAAGAAAGGCAACTGAAGCACAGCGGACCTGTTGCTCTGGCCCTGAGTTTTACAGTCAGTGGCTGACTCGGGAGAGACTGCAGGAATGCCACAGCACCCAGTGCAGACAGACAAGCTAGAGTGAGGGATGAATGACTCATCATGAGAAGCAATGCAAGAACAGGTAAACCAGCAGGAGCGCCAGCAGAGTTTCACCTGGGGGCTGTCAGTCAGAGGACTGAAGGAGGGAGAGCCGGGAAAGGGAAATCAGCACGTCAGCGAGACCCTGAGAAACAGAACGGTGCTCACCAGCTCCTTCCATGTGGCAGGCTTGGCCAGCCTGTGGTTTTATATTATACTTCTTCTATCATAAGTGAAAATCAAAATAGCTTTTGGAACTGAATAGAGAAAACCAGTTAAACACCCCTGAAATGTAGTCTAAGGAGGTTTTAAAATGTACTGAGAGAGGCAGAGAGCTGGAGAGATGGCTCAGAGGCTAAGAGCACTGGCTGCTCTTCTGCAGGACCAGGTCCAGGCCTCAGCTCCTACACTGGGGCTGTCTACTGCTCCTGGCTACTGGCACTGAATGTACACAGTCATACATGAAAACAAAACAAAACTACAGTATCTCAAAAAGTAAAGAGTGTAGCGGGTAGGGGTGAGGACAGGAGGACAGGAGTGAAGGCCTGCCTGGGCCACACAGAGAGACCCATCTCACACTAAAGATGAAACACAAAATGTATGAGCAAACAAATTTCCAGATGTCACAACCAAGACCAGATACAAGGTATCAGGTGCCACTAGGAGGATCTTGAGGTTGGAAGGTCCCTGCAGGCTCTCAGAAGACCTTTGGCCACATGCATCTCTCTAATCGCTGTTTGCAGAGTGAGCTTTTCTCTCACTTCAAGGGTAATGAAGAGCAGAGCAGCCTGGCGCACGCCTCTAATCCGGCTGAGGCAGCCTGTCTACAGACGAGGTCCAGGACAGGCAGGCTGGTTTTGAGCAGAGACCCTGTCTCAAAAATCTTCTAGCACCACCACCATCACCTCCACCACCACCACCTCCACTACCACCATCACCTCCAACACCATCACCTCCACCACCACCACCTCCACCACCACCATCACCTCCAACACCATCACCTCCACCACCACCACCTCCACTACCACCATCACCTCCAACACCATCACCTCCACCACCATCAGTACCACCAGCACCAGCACCACCACCATCACCTCCACCAGTACCACCAGCACCTCCACCAGCACCACCACCAGCACCAGCACCAGCAGAAAGTGATAAGGAAAGTCAGATATAAGCAGGCAAAGCACTGACCAGGCCCAGGCAGCAGGAGGGGAGGCGGGTGGGGAAGTCTCGCTTCCTGGGGAGGCATTTCAGGAGACAGGCTAAAGACGTGATTACTTGCTTCACGGAATTCTTAACATGACCCAACCCTCTGTGAATACATCTCCCTCTACTCAGGTGGGTTCCGAGCACCTCGCCTGCCTACAAAAGCACTAGCGTCGCATGCATGGAGACACCGAGGTGCACAGCAGCCAAACAGCGAGAGCTCCTGGAGCAGGAGGGTTCTGGGGAGGGGGCTGACCCATTGACCACTGTCTGTCCTGTCTGGCCAAGCTGTGTGGCCCGTGGCTCCACCCAGCAGCTCCTTCCTTGTATAAGCTTGTGGAAGGCACTGCATCCGGGGTACACCCCAGTTTGGGCTGTGGGGAGGTAGAGACACCATACTGGATACTTGTACTAGATGCTGCAGCCGGCTGGTCTGTGCTTAGGAAGGCACAATGTTGAGGATGGGTGCTCCTGGAGCAGACCACAGGGTGTGCCTGCTCCTTTGTTCTGTCCCCTCCCAGGTCAGGTTTGCCCATCTGCTCTGCTCCAAGCTTCAGAGGTGGGGGGCTCTCCATAAAAGTTCCAGTATTGCTGCCCAGGTCTCCGCTTTCTGCTTTCCTCTCCGGGAATCAGCCCTGTCAATCACTTGCGAACTCTGGTGCTGCCGCCACTGTGGTCGCTGTTCATGGCACCTGACTTCATATGTGGCCACACGGCATTTGGCCAGACGGGGTATTTGGAGGGCCAGTAAGGCAGCTAACGTAAGAGCCCCCAGGTGGGGCTGCTGAGCAGGAGTAGAGAACTAATAATCTGCTGGCAGCTGGTGACCTCCAGGCATGACAGGAAGCAGCACACACAATGCAGCATGCAGAGGCATCTCTCCATGTGGCAGGTTTCCCAATAGTTTTGGCAAAATAACTTTACCACAGCAGAATAACACCAAAGCCAGGAGAGGCTGGCGGGGTTGCTGAGCACAGGGCCAGCTGGGCTCCAGGCTGCCCTCATTCTGCCTAGGCCAAGTCTCACAAGGATGAGCTGTGACAAGCTTGGACAAGCGGGCCCAAAGCAGGTGGCGTTATACCCCATGATGAGGTGCACAGCCCCGAGCCTGCCTTCACCCTCAGGGCTCCCCTTAGTGAGCATCTGTCAACTTGAAAGCATGTTTCAAGATTTTTCTGTTCCTTGGGAGGGATCTCATTTAACTTGACAAACGACCTTCAACTTAATTGGAACAGAAAATAGGTCACAGTTAGGTTTCAATGAATTAACGCCTTAGGCTTTTCAGAATCAACTCCTGGGGGCTCTCTCATCCTTCCATACCTGGAGGCATGCTCTCCCACTTCCCACTCATGGCTGCCACACCCTCCCTACCACTCATGGCTACCTCACCCACTACCTGTCATGGCTGCCTTGTCCCCCTGTTACTCTTACATGTCAACTCCTTCATCCATCATACATGCCTCATCTGCCCTCAGTCCTCACAGCTGCTTTGTCCAGCAGGGTTTTCCTGGCTAACCTAACAGGCCATACAGAGCCCTCATGGCCTTTGGACTTACTGCCTGTCTATCTGTGAACCCTCATCCACCCTCCACTGCATGGTCATGTCACCCAGTTCTCTGAGTCTCTCCTGGGGTCCCACATTGCTGCTGCCCTGCCTAGTGTCTTGGATTCTCCCAAGTGGCTAACGTAAATCGTGGGTTGGGATTTTAAATCACCTGCTTGTGTGAGAGAGGTCTGCTGTGTATTTTACCTGCTGACGTAACAAGGGACAGCTCAGAAGTATTCTCCCCATTGTGCCCCAGAACTGCCAGCCCAGCCTCAGGGGGCACCATTAAGCTACAGGGAGGGAAAGAAAGAATGAATGAATGGCAAGGCTGTAGGCAGAGAAACAGAATGTCCCCAAGGTAGCTGTAGATTGCAAAAAAATCAAGCTACAATGTCACACTTATTTCTTAACTTAATGTCCCAGAAACTCAGGATAAGACATGCTCCCACCCCCTGTAACGTTTGGGTATGAGGAAGCTTCTAGGTCCCACGCAGCTGGGTCTCCATCTAAGCAGCTGACAGGTACTGAAACCCTTACTGGCTGAGGTGTTCTCTGGCCCAGGTCACAGCAGCCAACGTTCTCCCACCGTCTCAATGCTCAGGTTCCATTTTGCTGGGCGAGTGGAACTCCGTTCGTCGGCACTGAGCAACTTCAGGCACCTTCATCAAACTGACCACACGCTCCAGGGCCAGGCGCGGGCCGTGACACTGAAAATGAAACGCGCCATCTCTCAACCACAACCTGTCTACATCTTTGGAGGCAGATTGGCCTACAGGGAACCAATGACTGGTGGCAAATATCCACCTACCTACCTACTTACACACAAGCGCACACACACATACAAAAACGTGTGTGTGCAAATTTCTGGAAAAGGAGGTCAGGGTACTGCTGGATACCCACTCTCACCACAGCAGGTAGCTTACCCTCTGTTAGTCAGGACACTGCTGGAGATAGAGGTGTCAATTCTCACTGTCCTGACTCAGTGACTTCATATACAGTGTAACTCTGCATGCTTATTAGCAACATAACTTCTTATTGCTCCCCCACCCCAAATGTTTCAGTGCTTAACATAGGTAGAAACAGCAGCTTCCGGCACAGAAGTCCCTGTCTAGGCCACAGGGAGCCTGGCCAGTGAACATCCAGGTTAGTGGGGGTTCAGCCTCCCAGGAACCCATGCTGAGCCTTCCTAACCCAGTTAGGACGGATACCCACAGCCCCTCTCCCCGCCTAGGCAGTGCCCAGGCCTTACCAGGGGAAGAAGCGGATTCCGTGTGCCCACTCCATCCTGGACCTCAAGCATAGCTAGCTGCCCCCAGCTACTGTTTCAACATCACAAGCCTTGTTTTGTCTCAGAATTATTATGGCGTGCCTTGGGGGTAGTCTGCCATCGTTAACAAGCACTGGGGACACGCTGTAATTAAAGACCGGCTTTTACACACTGTGGGTGCTTTTACACACTGTTGCATTTGAGCCTTAGGAATTAAGCTATTTGTGTTCACACCTGACATCTGAGGAGCCTAAGGCCCAGAGAGCAAAGGTTATTTGCCCAAGGTCGGCGTGAGCAGACTAGGGGGCAGCTGGATGGTGGCACTCCTATTCTTAGCCGCTTGGCAGCAGTGGCTCTGATCTCCCCAGAACACAGAGAACTAAGGTGCTATCTGGTACTCGTG
This sequence comes from Pachyuromys duprasi, assembly GCA_028658305.1. Taxonomy (NCBI): domain Eukaryota; kingdom Metazoa; phylum Chordata; class Mammalia; order Rodentia; family Muridae; genus Pachyuromys; species Pachyuromys duprasi. The sequence continues at coordinate 124,040,016 of CM053763.1, forward strand.
GGCACAGAGTCTAACACCAGCAGACTGGAGAACAGAGACAAAGCCCATGTAAGTGAGATGAGAAAATGAGTCCCTCGTGTTGGCCTCAGGAGTCAGGCTCAGAGGCAATTCATGGCCACCAACACCTCCTTAGGCGAGTGCTCTGGGAGGGAGGAGTCGGAGAGCCCAGGCGGAGCCTCGGTCCAGGTGAGGGCACATCCTGCCTCCCTGACTTGGATGGCCCCCCTCAATATTTACTCAGGGAACTCCAGGATGTGCCCCAAACCTGGGCACAGCCATAACAAGCAGACAATAAACAAACACTCTGACTGGTCAGAGAGAAGGACAAGAGGAGTGACCTCGATTGCCAACCTGACACGGCTTAGAATCGCCATCGACACAGACCTCTGGGCACACCGTGAGGGCTTACTGAACGAGGCTGAGGGAGGAAGATGTACCCAAGTGTGGATGGCATCACTCATGCGCTCAGGTCCTGGACTGAGTAAGACAAAGTGAGCTGAGCAGCAGCATCAGTCGCTCTCTGCTTCCCGGCTGTGGGTGCGTGTGACAGGCTGCCTCCTGCTCCTGCCGCCATGTCTGCCCCACCAGGATGGCATGTGCCCTCAAACCGTGAGCCCAAATCAGCCCTTCCTTCAGCTGCTTTTTCCTGGTGTTTTACTCCAACAAGACAAGTACCTAGTACACAGTGTCGAGGTGGTGCTGGGGACCCGGGCACTACATCTCAAACAACATCACAGGTCATACTCCACATGTGCCCCGTAGTGATAGTAAAGTAGAAATCTGTGGAGTTTCAGTGGGAAAGATGTGGCTTTGGAGCCTCATGAGGGTAGGAACGCCTACTGTCCTAATATGCCATGTGTAGACACAAGTAAAAATACACACGGGGATAAAAACAGACAAAGGGTCCAGTGACCTCAAGTCCACCTTCATGTCATGGACACAGCTTCAGGTGTTAAGTAGGGCGGGGCACATACTAGCGAGGGGAGGTCTGGTTGAACCTTGTCTTCCTTGTTGCTGGCGGGAGAGCAATCGGCTCACGTGAGATGATTGCTCCTGTCTAGGTGCAGGCTCACCATCACCGATAATTGCCCTCACTTGGGGGCAGGCCTTCCTGGTGACTGTAGGTTTAGGAAGCTGACCAGAGGCCTGCAGGAACCTTTTTGGAGCAAGAACAGCACATGGCAAAAGCTAACAGTAAGATGCCTGTTCTGCTCTTTAAGCCTTCAGCTTGAAGGGCGTAAGCTAGGTCAGGGGTCCCTGTCTGCCCCAAGCTGGGGCACAGCCATAACAAGCAGACAATAAACAAACACTCTGACTGGTCTACTTCTCTTGAGGTATTCTGCAGAAGTTAAAGAAGTCAGGTGTGACTCGGAGGCAGAGACACCAGGCTTTGACCCTGCCTCAGCCATTTTGTGCCCCAAGGACACATGGTGCTCTCCTAGGGGTGTGGTATTCCCAGACACTTTGCACTCTCCAGCTCCAAGGCGAACTTTTGATTCTTAGCTACTGGGCAGTGGTCACAGCCTTTTACAATGACATCTGAAGAGAGTGAGCAGTGGGTGGGAGAGAAGTGTGAAGAAAGTGGTGTGAACTCACATTTAGAAACAAACATGTACATCAGGGCAGGGCCTCCTCCCACACCCCAGATCTACCGCTGCCCCATGGGTGCAGTTTCCCAGTAACTGCCACCCTTTGCCCTGGGCCCTCAGGCTGTGGCCACTCACGCTGACTGTACCCGGGCGGTGGGTGGGCTCGTCCCATGCCCTCCCAGCTAGGATAGCTGGGATCCATCTGAGGTGCCAGGCCCTCCATCTTCCTGTGTCCTCCTAATCTCTTTCCAATACACTCTAAGACAAGGGCAGCAGCTAAGCCTGGGCATTAAGGGGAACAACTCCCGGGGGCCTCAGAGTGCTGGCCACACATGACCACAAAAGACAGAGGCCAAGATGCTGAGTGCAGTGTGATTACTGCGGTGTTCCCAGTGATCCACGCCCACACGCAGGAGGGTGTGCTGGGCTCTTTCTCGGCCTCCTCCCACTGCCGGGGGTTATGACCCTGCTCACTCCAGATAATCTGAACAAGAGGATCTCACCACTCACACTGCCCTGACAGTCTTGTCTGCTCATGCTGAGAACAGACTTCCTAGACAAGCCTTCCTTTAATGCTCAAAAACAGTCATATTTTAAAAGCTCCTCAAACAAAAAAACAGAACAGCTAAACCTTGGAAGAAGACTCACAAGCTTCAAGTTTGCATCCTGAAGAAACACACAAAGCTTTGAGTGCCCGGTGAGACTGGGAGAGAGGAGTCTCCCTAGGCCTCTGTACCAGGGCGGCAGGGGCCAACGGCTGGAGCCTGCTGATTCAGCCCACCCGGATATCCCGAACTCAGGTACTGGTGTGGCTACCTCCCTCCTCCCTGTGGACCAGCGGGACTTCGTCACGTGACTGCCCCATTAGGAAGGCACACTCGGAGTAACAGCATACCTAACGCATAGTACAAGGGGGAAGGAGGGCCAGGGGTCCCTGGAGCAGCTGCTCCTGACTGGGCTGTCACACTCCTTCAGCCACACAGAGGACAATGAGGAAGGGCCCCTACTTCTCCTGAGGACACAGAGGCTCCTGAGGGCTGGGGAGTGCCATCTGACATCACCTTTTCTCTACAAACTGTTCTTCCTGAGAAATAATTTATCACACTGCACAAACAATGTATATACATGTTTTATTATTTGTGATTTTATCATAAGTTAAAAATATTAAAAGCAATCTATCCAGGTATAGTGGTGTTACTTCTGGTTCTACCACTTTAGAGGCTGAGACAGCGAGATTGCAACTTCAAGGGCAGCTGGCGTGAGACGGCCTCAGCACCAAGAAAACGCCCCACCTCACACTCAAACAACAGCAAGCGAAGAAATAAGAACTGTCAAAAGACGTGTAGAAGGCTGAGAGAGGTCCCCTGAGCCTGAGGACCAGAGTCTGAGCCCAGAACCTACATGCAGGGGGGGGGGGGACTCGACTCCTGCAAACTATCCACTGCTCTCCACCCACACCCATCTACCTGGATCAAACAAATAAATATTCGATAAGTACATAAAAATGAAAAAAGATGTGGCAAAACTGAAACCCCTACATACTATGTGTAGGGATGTCAAGTGGTACAGCTATTGTGGAAAACAGTACAGACCTCCTCAAAAAATTAAAAACAGAATCACCGCACGACGCAGTGATTCCACTTCTGGCCATATATGCCAGAGAATAGGAGATAGGGTCTTGAATAGCAATCTGCACCCCTGTCCACAATAGCCAAGAGGTGGAAGCAACGCAAACAGCTATTTACAGATGAATGAAGAAAGAAAATGTGATGCTCACACACAAAGCAATGCTATTCAGTCTGAAGGAGGACGAAAATTCTGACCAGCCGCAACGTGGATGAGCCCTGAGGACAGTACACTAAAATCAGGCAGCTACAAAAGGACAGGTCCTGTGGAAGGCCCAATGGAAAGAAAGCCAATTAGTCTACACAGTGGACCAATGGTGCCACAATGGGGTGAGGAGAGCTGGTGCTTAAGGGAACAGTTTTGTGGTTTTATAGGATGAAAGCTTCCAGAGACTGGAGAACTTGGTTACTGCCTTATACCTGGTTAAAATGGCCAGTTTTACATGTTGTGTATTTTTGTTAGCGTCTGTCTTACTTTATGTATGAGTACTGGCCTAGTAAACACAAACATAGCCCCATGATTTGACCATGGTCACACTGCCCAGCCTCCCTAATCCCCCAATACCCTGATAACCCCAAGTGGTCCTTGCAGAGCTGTGTTGGGTAAAAAGAATGAACCCTTATATTCCCAGATGTTGACAACTGGCCCTCTTTTTAGTAACACAGTGCTGTTGGTGTGGCTTCTCTGATCTGTGCAGTTTTGTGACTGGAGAGCCCTCTGTGGGCCCTTCTGGGAGGAGGGTATCGCCTGCCTGGATTCTGTTCTAAGCAGTTTGAACAGAAGGCAGTAAAGATGGGAGTGGGTGTGGTCTCTGCAGGCCATCTTAAGTTACTTTTCTATTTCTGTGACAAAGCAACATGACCAAAGAAACTTATTAAAGAAAGCATTTAATTTGGGGCTCACGGTTCCAGAGAGTTAAGAGTCCGTGGAGTTAAGACAGGCATGGAGCTGGAGTGGAAGCTGAGGGCTTAGCACTAACTGGGCCACAGCTCCTCCAAGAAGGCCACACCTCCTAATCCTTCCCAAATGGTTCTACAAAGTGGGGACAAAGTATTCAAATAGGACTCAAATAGATGAGCCTATGGGGGCCATTCTCATTCCAGCCACCACACTAGTACCCCAGGACCAGACCTGAAGGTCATTTCCGCACCCCTCTAACTGGAACCATAGAAACTGCAGTACCAACCTGCCCACCCACCAATGTATAAGCCCCTGGCTCAGCCTCTCCCCCCTTTCCCTCCTCTCAACTGGTTCTCTAATTCTTCATTTCACCCAGATTAAGTCTGAGCACAAACTGTACAGTACACAGTGGCTGTCTCTTCTCCCTTCTATCTGGAGTCCTTCATCATACCCTGCTACCCATCCACACGTCAAACCCACCGATGGGTTAGTCACACCTACAGATCCACACGCCTCCTGGGGTCCTCATTAAAATTCCAACCCCAGATTTGTCCTGGGAATCTGCTTAGCTAGTCACACCACAGACTCCCTAGCTACTGCCCCCCAAGGACCAAATGGGAATGGAGTTAACCCTTTAACATCTAGTCTTCTTAACAATGCCTGGCCACCCTCCAACTGCCCTTCCTGGGGTCCAGGACCCCTACAGTCTATACAATGAGAAACCAGAAAAAGAGTGAGGCTTTGTTACTAAATTCTTCCCTTGGCTCAAATATTCACTAAGAGGATAGTCACAGGGGTTGGGTGGAGTGAGCGAATGTTACTAAGGTACGAACACAGGACCCAGCGTGACCACCACTGGGGATGAGACTGTACAGTAGGTGTTGTTGGGAGGGTGGGCATACTCAAGACACATCGCCACCAAGTCCAAAGCGGGGATGAGGCGGTGTACTGGTTACTTTTCTATTGCTGAGATGAACGCCATGGCCAGGGCCAGGGCCAGAATTTAGCCCCGAGAGTAAGAGTCCATGATGGTAGAGCTGGCAGGGAAGGGATCCTGAACTGCAAGCAGGAAGCAGAGAGCGAAGTGGGAATGGTGTGAGCCTTTGAAAGCTCACAGCCCTCCACAGTGACACTCTTCCTGAGCAAAGTCACACAGCCTATGCCTACCTGAACAGTGCCACTGACTGGGGGCACTCAAATGCCCGAGAGCACGGGGACATCCCACCCAAACTTCAGAGTCTACCCAGGGTTCTGGGTTATTCCAGCCTGGGGTGAAGGTCCGGGGACCCAGGGACTCACAAAATATTCTGCTCCCAAAAAACATGTTCACGAGATACACTGGCTGGTTTCGTTTTCTCACTGTTGGTGGGACCGGGTGTAGTGTATGCTGGGCAAGCGCTCTACCACTGAGCTAGATCCTCAGGACAGTCACAGACCTTTGAGAAGTGAAAACAGACTGCTGTCTTTACAGAGAAACTGGGCTCCTGCACGCAGGCAAGGAAGCTCAGGAGCGTATTTACAGGGAGGGAGGACTCTGGGCCCTCACCAAGGACTCAGGCGCTGTCAGTCAACAACTGTACTTAACTAACCCTGTACTACTCATTTTAAGTATGGTCTGGAGTGATGGCTCAGTGGTTAAAAGCACTGTCTGCTCTTCCAGAGGTCCTGAGTTCAAGTCCCAGGAACCACATGATGGCTCACACCATCTATAATGTGATCTGATGCCCTCTTCTGGCATGCAAGTGGACATGCATATAGGACACTTGTACACAAAATGAATGAATGAATGAATCTTTAAAAAATTAATAAGTACCTAGGCTCTCTTAGGACAAAAGAAAGGTATGTTCTCCAGAGAGTACCAAGGGCAATTTTTAATTTTCTTCTAATACTTTGCTATGCATTTCAGATTCTGTGCAATCAGCATGTATTGCTTTTACATTTTTAAAATAGAAAAGACCTTTCTTTTATGCTGCTATTGAGGCCCCTGAAGATACGAGATACGTACATGTGATCCATCAGGCTCATGGTGCCCACAGTCTGACCTAGATAGAGGAGGTGATATTGCACGTGGCCAGCAGAAAGAGGAGGCTCAGCTCATCCTCAAAGACCTGCCTCCCGGGCCCTTGGAGGCAGCTCCTGCTGCAGGAGGCATGGGCAGGCCATCACTCAGAACATCTTCATTGAAGGATGCTTAGCCTAGAGCAGGAGGCCTGGGGAGGGGACTTTTACACCTAAGTGTAAAAGCAGATAGGTCTCATCCTTGAAAAATGTTTATGTGGTGGGGGCACACTAGGGGTGAGACTTCACAGAGATCCTGAAGCAAGAACTCTGAGCAGACTCCAGAGGAAGAGGAGGGTAGGGCAGGGTGGAGACGCACTGTGACCCTGTGGAAAGGTCAAGGCAAAAGCAGAGAGCTCCAGCCTTGTCTTGGCTAAACACTATGGAGGTGGGAAGGGCACAGAGTCTGGAAGGGATGGGCTACAGTCCTGGATTTCCCTGACACAGGGTCTGCCGCAGGGGCAAGTGAGCCGAGGAATGAGAAGGACCCGAGCCTGCTGGCTATGGGGCCAGCAAAGTGACTTTTGAAGGCTGCAGAAGCAGAGCCCTGTAACCCTCTCTGCACACAGCAGGAGACAGGGCACTGTTCAGGGCTGACACCACTGTTATCAGAACAAAGGAGTCCTTCAAGCCAAGCATCCAGGCAGCCAACACGTGCCAGTCACCAAGCAGCCTGCCCCTCACACCAATCTCCAGCATCCCCTAGCCTCAAGGCTGGGTCCTCCTGAGATCAAGTGCTGACCAGCCTGAACCATTGCACCATCACAATGCTGAATGCAGGACCTAGCTCTGCTTTGCATGGTGGGTCGGCCCACTGAAATCAGAAATAGAAAGCAAACAAACAAAACCTATCCAACCTGCATTTTATTCTTTACACAACAGATTTTATGGGTGACACATTCATGTGTTGCTCAGATAGCTTAGGGTATTTTGTTCTTCTTGGCAGTATGACATCAAACTTTTACAGAGGTGGGATTAAGTACCAAACAGTAACCACAAACATAAGACCTCATTAAAGCCTGGATGTGCTGGGTGGTAGCAGAGTCATGGCCACCAGGACTGGTCTTTACCCACCACATGGCAACACTCCAGACCCTCCTGGATTCTGTTTTGTTTTTGTTTGTTGTTGTTGTTGTTGTTCAGAATCTCCTTTGTTTAAGGGTGCAGCTTAGGGCTGGCACATTTGCCGGGCATGGGCCAGATACAGCTCAAGGATAGCACACTTGCCAGGTATGTACAAGGCCCCAGGGTTCTATAAAGAAACTTTAAAAGTAGCTAGCGATGTGGCTCAGTAGTTGACAGCTTGAACAGGCGTGAAGACTGGAGTTGGGCTCCCCAGAGACCCGCCTCTGCGCTGGGCAGGCACAGCGGCCACCCAGCATTCCAGTCTCGGAAGGCAGAGCTGGGATTCTCCTGAGCAAGCCGGCCAGTGAGTGAGTCCTGGCTTTGATTAAGAGACCATGTCTGTCTTTATGAATAAAGTGCAAGGGAGATAGAGGATGACTATTTGCCCTCTTACACGCATGTGCACACATGTGGACATGCCCCCTCCCCACATGCACACTCACACACACACACATACACACACACAAAGAAACACAGAAGAGATGGAAATGATGGCACACACCTGATCCCAGCCCTCATGAGGCTGAGAGAGTAGAACGTTGATATCCCGACCATAATGGATTGCATAGTGAGACCCTGCTTCAAAACACACCAAACTTCCCATCCTCCAATATTCACAGTGGTTGGTAGTATCGAGTGACATAAAATGTTAGGATTGATTTCAAATCTGGGTTGAATCCTTGTGTGTGAGTGTGTATGTGAGCACGTTGTGACCATGCATGTCTAGATGTGCACGTATCTGGAGATGGCCGGAGGTCAAGTTCAGGAAGCATTCCCCGGGTGTGTCCACCTGTTTCGTGAGACTTGGCTGGCCAGTGAGACCCAAGGGCTCTCCCATGTGTGTGTAGCTGCAGTGTGACACAACTCAGCCTTCCTTCTCTGAATGTAGGATCTGTGACGCAAACGCAAGTCCTCATGCTTCATGTCAGCGCCTTACAGACTGTGCTAGCACCACAGCCCCTCACACTGCAGAGTCGCAGCACTGTAGAGGATTCTGAGATTTCTCACACAGTGACTCGTCCTGAACACCTTTTTCAAAAGCATCAAGTGTTATTGCTGAGCCCACACTATGTACACGTCAGGCTGGCCTTGAACTGCTGATCTGCCTGCCTCAGCTTAGTAAGAACCGGGGTTACCCACACATACCACCATGATCAGTTTGAAAACATTTTCTAAACAGTCATAAGTTTAAAAAAATCTTTTCATTTCATTTACCCAGTTTTATATAAAAAAACTAAATTCTCTGGAGATTTTACAAGAGAAAAATATTGAAAAACTGTCAGGTAAAAATCAAATTGTTCGCCAGTAGAATATATTGGAGGTAAATACAGCAAGCAGACAATAAATGATGGGTCTCATTAATGTCATCTTCCTAGGTTATAGTAAGTATGCTGGTTGGTTTTCTGTATCAACTTGACACAAGCTAGAGTCATCAGAGAAAAAGGAGACTCAGGCGAGGAAATGCCTCCATGAGATCCAGCTGTAAGGCATTTTCTCAATTAGTGACCTGCCCTTTGTGAGTGGGGGTCCTGGATTCTATAAGAAAACAGGCTGAGCAAGCCAGAAAGAAACACCTCTCTGTCCTCTGCCTCAGCTCCTGCCTCCAGGTTTCTGCCCTGTTTGAGTTCCTGACTTCCTTTAGTGATGGACAGCAATGTGCAAGTGCAAGCTGAGTAAACTTCTTCCTCCCTAACTTGACTTTGGTCGCAGCAACAGAAGCCCTAGCTAAGTGGTAAGTTTGAGGTCTTTGTTGATATTTAAGCTTGTATTGTTTTTATTTCCATTATCACCCTACCTAAATTCATTCAAGCAGCTATAAATTTAGAAAGATATAGACAGGCAGATGAGATGGCGCGGTGGGTATGGCTGCCAGGCCTGAGGGCAATAGCTTGATCCCCAGGACCCACACGGCTAGACCAAGCGCCTGAAAGTTGCCCTCTGACCTCCACAGGCACACTGTGACAAGCACGCCCACACACGTGCACACATACACACAAATAAGTAAACACAACTAAAATTTTCTAAGTAGAGGAGAGAAAGTAAAAGACAAGAGTAGATTCTAGGCTACACTTTACAGAACAGAAAAAGAGTACAAGTGTGTATACTTTTGTGTGTTTTACAGATAGGATTAGCTAAAAAAATAATAATTGAATTGGATATACACAACCTCAAATTATATAAAACATAAATTTTTATTATAATAACGTTTTCATTTTATAAATCTTGTTAATGGTATACATAGGCCCCAAATAAAATCAGAACGAGGAAACAACTAAAACTAATGCAAACAGCTGACCAGGATACCCCGGCGGACCACCCTGACAGCAAGCACCTCAAGGAGTGTTCCCAGGCCAGAGCACCATGAATGAGCTCAGGTCTGCACACAGTGGTCGGCCAGCTGTTAACTCCAGAGCATGTCTACCTTAGGAGCAGAGCATGAGAACCGATCTGATGTGGCCAGTGGCCGAGCTGGGGCTGGGGAGACCGCGCAAGCTGAGGTTGACCTCGGCCCCACCCACAGCCACAGGGCCCAGCATCGAGCGACAACGACACCAGGACAGCTTCTAAATGCCTTTTTCCACCAGCAGAAGAAAGCCAGGTGCCTCGGAGCCGAGGCTCACTGAAGCAGGTGAGTGCAGGCAGCCATCGTGTCATGAAATAGAGACATATGCCAGAGCACACAGACTGTGAAGGAAATCCTAGCTAAATGTGAAATGAATGCCTGGAAGAGAGTAAGGCAGGTGGGGCGGCTCAGTGGGCACCAGCCACTGGCTCTGGTTCCCGAATCCCCACCAACTCCTGAAAGGTGTTCTCTGGCTGTCACAGGCTCTCACACAGAAACACACGTCGACTGACCCCAACACATGCACAAGTTAATTACATTTTAAAAATTCAATGATAACAGATGTGAACTGTAACGAATATGACTTCAAAAAAATCCTTGGGACTAAAGAGATGGCTGAAGAGCTAAGAGCACTTGCTGATCTTGTGCAGGATTCAGACTTGGCTCCCCACACCTGCACAGCGGCCACTAACCTCCTATAACTCCAGTTCCATGGGCTCTGACAACCCCTCCTGTCCTCTGAAGGCACCAGGCACACACGCAGTGCACACACATACGTGCAGACAAAGCACTCATATACAAAAGAATAAATTAGAGAGAAGAAAGCTCTTAGGTGTTAGATGCTCAGTCAGTAAAGCACATGCCTTGTAAACAGGAGGACCGAGTTAGAACTCTAGAAATCTATTTTTTTTTTAGCGTTTGTTTTTTACAGGCAGGTTTGTACAATGTCAGCCCTGGAGTGACAAGAGCATCTGTTAGGCTGATGGCCAGCCTAACTTATTTGGGAAACTCAAGCCAGTGAAAGACTGTCTCAAAAACAATTTTTAAAAAATTTTTATTATATGTGGATTGGTGTTTTGCCTGCATGTATGTCTGTGTGAAGGTGTCAGAGCTAGGAGTTACAGACAGTTGTGAGCTGCCATGTGGGTTCTGGGATTGAGCCCTGGTCTTGTGGAAGCGCAGTCAAGTGCCCTTAACGGCTGAGCTACTTCTCTAGCCCAGTTTTGTTTTGTTTATGTTATTAGAAAAAAATTCAAGGTGAATGGTGTTTGAGGAATGATGACTCAGGTTGTCTTTTGTTCTATACACACACACACACAGGAAACTAACTTAGTCTTAATTTCTAACAGGGAACAAACAAAGAATAGCCCCTTAAAAAATGACACCATTACCATAATACAAGGGGAGGGGAAAAAGAACCCTTTGCTCTGCAAGCCCACAGCAGCAGGCAGTTTGAAAACCTCAGCAGCTCCCACCATCCACTCTTGTCTTCTGCACCTGTAGATGTTCCTATCTGCGTGAGACAGAATCTCTGTGCATGTTGGCTTTAAGCAGCTAGACAGATGTCAAATGATTTTTTTTTTTTTTAAATATACAGCACCTGGAGCCTGTATCCCAGTGCTTGGCAGGCTCCAGAGTTCTGGGCCAGCCTGGGCCATAGAGGAAGCCTCTATCTCAAAAACTGAAGCAACAAACGAGCAAAAACAAAGTCATGCATGCACTGGGAAGGGAGAGGTATGAAGTACCATGGCAGGCTATTTGGGTTTCGGCTGCATAACAGCCTAGCATGAAAGCTGATCCCGGACTCTGGCTGGAGCGGTGGGACAGTGGTTAAGAGGCCTGAGCCTGGATTCTGAGATGCAGCACAGAACTCAGCAGAAGTGAGCAATGGGGCTTTGTGGGTCTGCTGCCTTGCATGGCTCCAGGTAGGGCAACATCCCTGAGGGGCAGACTACATTTGCATGTTTTCTCTTTACACGAGTTTGCAGAAACTCTGAAAATGCTACTACTATGTTTTACCAGAACATACATTTCCCAAGGAGCACAGTTCCAGATTATGGCGGATTCATAGGCCACAGACAACCGAAGCTGAGGGCAACAGGGCTCAGACATGGGGGTTAGCTCCTCTGCCCCTGCCACTGTCTCGAGGCCCACCTCACAGGGGACCCTACCTACAAGGCTACCTACAACATCTGTGCATGACTATCCTTGGTGATGGGCACAGCGGGGCAGCCTGGGTGAGATGGGGCCCAGAGACAGAGGAGCCAGAGCGCCTCACTGCACTGTGCATATGTCCACAGTCCTTAGGGCTCAGCTGACCATGCCAAGAGCTGCAGACCCCTGTCACAGGCTGGCACATCTGTGGCCAGGCATGTGTGAAGACACAATGGGCAGAGGCAACTAGCTAAGCCCAGCAAGGTCTGAGGACCCTTGGATTGTCAAGATTCTGTGAGGAGCCATGGCATTCACCTCTCCAGGGCCATGACAACAAAAGGAATCCTCTTACGGAGGTGGAGGGAACGTTCCGTGGCACTTACTGCCAGAACTGCTGGGGCGTGTCACCTTCCCACCCCAACATGCCTGTCCCAGTGAATGAGCCCTGGGCTCTCTGCAGGGCAAGGAATCACCAACACTGAACTACCCAACAGGAACCAACCAATAGGCAGGTTTTAGAGAAACACCAAAGAACATCCACCTTTACCTGGGATTAGACTACTCTGAGCTGCTTCTCATGCTGGCTCTGCTCACGACTTCAACCGAAACCAGCATCTGAAACAGACTAACCACCGAGGCAGGTACAAGAACCCAGCTGTCTCCTGCCCAGCCAGCTGTGAAAAATGACCACTGTACAGCCACTCCTGGTGACAAAGGCTTGTAATCTCAGCTCCTGGGAAGGTTCAAGGCCAGCCTGGGGAACTTAGCAAAATACTGCCTCAAATTTAAAAAACATAAAAAGAGCTGTGGTATAGTTCCGTGGGAGGGTGCATGCCAAAACTCCAGGTTTATGCCCTTGCACTACAAAAATTAATCAATAAAAAGAAAGTAGATTCCATTAAGTGTTATTTATATAAATATATAATGGAGGTGGGGCTAGACAGGGTTTCTCTGTGTAGCCCTGGATGCCCTGGACTCACTTTGTAGAACAGGCTGGCTTTGAACTCTCAGAGATCTGCCTGCTTCTGCCTCTGCAGGGCTAGAATGAAAGGCGTGCACTACCACTGTCTGGCTAGATTTTAAAAAAAGACAAAAGACTTATGTATGACTATTTCGCTTGAATGTACTTGCCTAGTGCCCAAAGAGGTAGGGGAAGATATCTGCTCCCCTGAACCAATGGTTAATGGGTGAATGTGAGCGGCCATGTGGGTGATGGCCACTGCGCCATCTCCCCAATCCTCCGGTACACTTGTAAACTGAATAAATAAAAACACTTCTATTTTATTTTTTAGTTTCTTTCTCTTCTTTCTTCCTATGAACTCTTGTTTTGCTTTTCAAGACAGGGTTTCTCTGCATAGGCCTGACTGTCCCAGAACTCACAGAAATCTTCCTGCCTCTGCCTCTCTGCACTGGGATTAAAGGGGTATGTTACCCCTCACTGCCCTCCTAATCCCTGAAAGCCTTGAGCTTTTGATCCTCCTAATTTCTGGGATTCTAAGGCTGTGCCAACAATGCCTGGCTCACTTTAAATTTCTAAAACTTTCATGAGTGTGACTCATGCCATCAGCCTGTTGTCAGCAATGAGCTCACATCTGGAGCTGGAGAATACCAAGAGGGAAAGAAGACACATACCCAGGGTCCCTGGGAGGTGGCAGGGCAGAGCCTCTCTCCCACTACCACCTTCTGGGAACCATCAAGGGACAGTACACCCCTCACAGCACAGGCAGCTCCCGGTCGACAGTACAGGCAGCACACAATGAGACAGCACGAGTTTTTAAGTGCTACGGGGTGAGGAACCACCAGGAGATAGAACTCTGAGGTGCTGCAACAGGCACAGAGCCTCAAGTGATGAAGTGAAAGGAGCCCTCCCTGATGTCCTTCTCAAGTGAAGCCCCCTGGGGCAGCCTTGGTGGCCTACTGTGAGACCCTCTGTGTGCCAGCCTGTGGCCAGGGAGTCAGTTCACAAGCGCAACTCCTGACTCTCCCTGTCACTCCCAGAGAGTCTTCGTTGAACACTTCCCAGGTGTGAATGATTAAGTATCTTACGTTCACAAAATGATTAATTGTAGTCCAAGCTCAAGGTCAACTTCTGCTGCTGCCTTCTGGCTTACAGCAGATAGTCAAACAGCAGCTCCAAGGCTGAGCATTACCAAGTCTGTCTCGAAGAACTCAGGAGGCCTGGGGCCCCTCTGTGCACACCAACACACATGTGAAGGCCAGAGGTGGGCCTGTCCCAGGAACAAAGCCTCGAAATGGCTTTTCTCACTAAAGCCCCCGAATCCTGCCAAGGCCCTCTCACCATCCACCAGGGCAAACCTAAAGGATCTCCAAATCCAGGGCCCAGTCACCCAGAGCAGTAGAGGACTCAGCCCAAACCCTAAAATGACACTGACGGGGGAAAGCCAGCAAGCCAAGCACTCTCACTGTCACGGAGGACAGTGAGACCCAGTTTGTGTGGGGGCTGAACCAACATCCTTGTCCCACACATGTGAGGAGCAGAGAGGGTCACTTCTGGTGGAGACACATCAGCCAGGAAGTTGGTGTCCAAAGGGCTGGGCTGTGCAGATGCTGGACAGTCTGAGATGGTGACACAACGCCCTTCGTCTCGAGTCTTCCTTCCCAAACCCTGAGCAGACCAGGTGAGGAAGGACCAGCTCGCCCATGCAAGCCAGCACCTTCTAATTCTCAAAACACCAGAAGCATGAGCCATCTGAGGAGCTGTCGCTGCCGGGAAGAGCCACGGCTGACTGCAGCGTGGGGTCCCTTCCCTCCACCTCCCTGCACTACTGGACAGATGTATGCTGACATGCAGTCTTACAGGGTCTTGGGGATTGACCTCAGGGCACCTGCAGGCTGGCCACACCCTTTACCAAGAAGTGGGCACACTTTTAAAAAAGAAGATTATAGAACAGCAAAGAGCACTCGAGACCGGAAAGAACGGCAAGGAGGGGTGGCGAGCACTTAATGAAACTAAGGCAGGAGGGTGGTTGGACGTTTGAGACCAGCCTGGCCTACACAGCAAGTATGAGGGCAGCCTGGGAGATACATATGTGTGTGTGTGTAAATGTTTACACACACACACATACAAACACATACAAACACACACACACACACACACACACACATACATACACACACACACGGGATGGGATGGCATTTTAAGATTTTAGGAATGGTTTCGACAAGAAGACCTGGTGATATCCTGGGACCACAGATGTAGGGAACAAGAAAGACTGAAGGACTGTCCAGAAGGCCCAACCAATGGCCAGAGGGGACCCCAAAACAGACAGTGGAAAGGATGTCAGTCATGCAAGAAGCCCAGCTGACGCTCCCACACCCAAGCAGCATGAGTGTCCATCCTCAAGGTCCTGGGACAGAGACCCAAAGGCCTACATCAAGGGACACTACCAGGAAGCCTGAGAATACCCAACACACAGAAAAGTACACAGACGCTAGAGTTCTTGCACACACATGCCTGCACACCTGCACGCACTTGCACATATGCACACTCATCCACGTGCACCCCCCCAATCCTTGGCCTCTAGTGTAGCCCAGACGCTGCTGTGAAGGTCACCATGAACAGACTCCACACCTCCGTGACCGGACCTCACAGGCACTGCGACAGCAGGAGGACTTTTGAGCATTTGAAACTCTGCCACCCACGTCCTCTTCTTGGATCTCTGAAATGTACCTCGACCATAAGTTACAGCGAGAAAGGGAACCCAGATGGGCTGGACCAAGAGCCAGTGGGTGAGGTGGAAGCATTTCTGGGTAGGGCTCAGGGGTCATGAAACACTCGCGAAGGCGGTGGCTGCACCCAGGGGTGGGGGCACTGAGGGAGACTCCCACAGCTGGGAACACAGACTCTTCAATAATCTGGTGGGATGGCTCAGTGGGCCGATGCACGAGGCTGGTGGCCAGGGCTTGATGCCCATCCCCCACATAAACAACAGAAAAAACATCAATTCCCCACAGATACCTCCACATACGGCACACCACAACACACTCGCCCACACATATACCCATCACACACATTCTCTCACACACAGTAATAATAAATTTCTTAAAAAATTTACACACTGGATGGAATTTCCACAGCTCAGCTGGTGGAGATGGAGGCAGGAGGACCCAAAGTTCAAGGTCATCCTTAACTACATACCCAACTGGGATGCAGGAGACCCTGTGCAAACCAAACCAATGAAAACAAGACAGAACTCAGAGACCCGAAGTCAGGGCTGCGGCAAGGAAAACCAAAAGTTTAATAAAAATGGCGGAGAAAGTGTAGGGCCAGTGGTAAAGCGGGCAGTGGAGGGGAGGCTATGCTGAGAGCAGCAGCTGCCTCTGCAGACCTGCGGTTGGCTTCCAGCCCCACACGCTCACTCACAACTGTCTTTAAATGTAATTGCGAGAGATCTTTTGACCTCCTTGGGCATCCATCCACTTGGGCACATACATGTCTGCAGGCAAACATTTATATATACAAGTGGAAAAAAAAACCCTAATCTTTAAAAAAACAAACAAAAAAGATCCAGCCACGTTGGGAGGGCAGAGAGCTGACAGGAGAGCTGAGCTGACAGGTCCAGGGAGGGAGGCAAATGAGAAGCACGTGACATTAAAAAGTCCATAGAAGTAGCTGCACAGATGTGTTACACAGAAACTTGGAAATAAACGTGAAAAAGAAAACTGTCACAGTAGAAATGATCCCAAGAAGAAACAAGGGTTGAAGCCAGGCTAAGAGAAATGAGGTTCTGTCCCTTTCCAACCACACAGAAAAATAGAAATTTGTAATACTCAATGTAAACATTTATTTATAGCCAGGCATGGTGACACACACTTTTAACCCCAGCACTCAGGAGGCAGAAGTGTGCTTGAGGCGAGCCTGGTCTACACACTGAGTACACAGTCCAGGACTACACAGTAAGGCGCTGTCTTAAAAATACAATGCCAACTTCATCAATGAGCATTCAGCAAAGCAGCTTCCTGACCAGGACAAGACACAGGCTCTGCCCGTTGTAGCTTCAATCCATGCTTTCAACACTCCCATTTGACCGCAGAGCAAAGCAAGGCAGTAGTCCAGGGCCTGAGACCAGGACAGCCAGAGGTAGGCACCGGCAGCTTGTGCCTGACTCAGATCCTTCACCGCCTGCCAATATTTGGTGGCTCCACCTTACTGGAAGCCAGACTTTTCAGAACCTCCAACAGAAGAGACATTTAAAAAGGAGATGATTCAGTCCATAAAACACTTCCATGAGGGCGTGAGTCTGATTCCCACAGAAAGCCCATGGTCTGCAGCAGGTCCAGCGCTGGAGAGGCAGGCAGCTCCGCAGAGCTGTCTGGCCAGCTAGCCTAGGCAACCGAGCCTAGGCTCAGCAAGAGGCATTCTCTCAAAGATAAGGTGAAGACACCTGATGTTGGCTCCAGTCCCCACAGACACACACCACAAACACAAACACAAGGACCAGCCACATTCAAATCCCACACTGTAAGACAAACAAGCAAAAACACAAGAATCAAATGAAAATTGAGGCAGCAGAAACGGTCTCCTGTCACACTGGAGATGGCTCACACCACCACATGCCCCTCTCTCATTCCCGTGGCCACCTGGAGAGGGGTAGAACCTGGCAGATTCTGTCCAGAAGCCTCAGAGACAGAAGCAGCCAAGCAGCCCGTCGTAATGAGGTGCCCTACTCCACATATTTAGGATAGTCCTAAAAATAAACCACGGTGTCCAAACACACTGGGGCAAGGGGATGCCAGGCTGTGTCTGCATCTGAACTGAACAGTGGCTCACTTTGGACAGACTTTTCTGATCCTTTTTAAAGCAGCATGCACTGAACCTGCTCCCTGCTTGACCCCACGGCCGAGAGCTGGGCTCCTCAGTGTGCCTGATCTTCCCAGGAAGCAAATCTGGGGGAATTAACTACAGCCAAAGTACCTTTATCCTGGTAAGAAGGGAGGGCAGCTTAAGCAAAGGCCCTGTGGTAGGAGACAGCAAGAGGCAATAAATAAACAAGATGGTGCCAGAAACATCAATGTCCAGAGTACCAAGGGACAAGTTCAAAAATGAAATATTCTGGGTTCTTCAGATACCTCTTCAAAGTCAGTCCCCTCACCCAAGATGGCCCCTGCTCAGCCCATCCTCACAACATATCCAGGTCAGCAGAGGAAACAGCAGCCGCGCTGTTAAGACTCCCGGCAGTTTGGAGCCTAACCCCTTCGACAGTTCTCCTGATGGTCAGACCTTGGCTCATGTGCTGTGACTAGAACGCTTTACAGACATATCAGAGATCAAACAACGTGATACGGGAAAACTTCCAAGAACATTCACTGGCCTCACACCCAACACCAATGGTTCCCACATCCTCGCTGGAAGCCTGGAGCCACTGAAGAACCTACCCAAAGCTCCTAGCAAGAACTGATAGGGGCTCCAGGAAACCCATTGACTCCCTGAGCTGCTGACAGAGTGAGGAATGACAGGCACCCCAGCGAAGCGCTGCCAGGCAGCAGCCTAAGGCTTGGAAGCAGAGTCTGGGAGGCAAAAACAGAGCCCACAGTGAACTCCTTATGTAACTACTGGATGCCTCTGAACTTTACCAAGACACCAGAGAAGGAGCCCACCAGAAGCTGATTCAGCTTAGGTAACAAGGTAGTCTCTATGCAGAGTTGGGCAAGACACAAAAACAGGTATCGTGGAGCCATGACCTGTTCTGTGCTCTGCCAGCATCCGGAGGGAACAGCTTTGCAGGAAGAGCCCGTTGGCTCCTGGAAGCTGGCCCCTGACCACAGTTCTGTGAATCTACCGAGAAGCAATGGGCCAAAACCCACCAGGAAGGTCTCAAGGGCCAGGACCATCCTGGAGACCCTGGCTACATGTCTACCGTCTAGGGTTCAAGTTGGCTACACACCGCAAGCAGGCAGTCTCACAATCGGAAAGAGGCCATGGCACCTATACATCTCAGAGAAACTATGACACAGCTCATTTCTCCTCCCCAGCAGGCACTCATGCAAGCAAGCAGCCCTGCCAGCTCTTCTCCTCCTGCACCCATTTGCAGGACACTTTTTATAATTCAAGGACCCAAAACAAACAAGCCACCCTTGAGACCCATTCTGGCTGCAAGGGGCAGTCCATGGCCGGAGGAAGGGCACTCTAGGCACCCCCCTCCCGCCCCAGGGAGGGAGGGATGTCTTTGCCAGTGTCTACACCTTCCAAATGAAGGAGAGCTACCTGGTTCTCCAGGCTCCAAGGCCCCCTGCCAGCTTGGTGGGGGAAGCTAGTAGCTATTTTATTTTATTTTTTGTTTTGTTTTGTTTTTTTTCAAAATGGTTGTCAGAAAAGCATCTCCCCATCCCCATGCATGCACCTCACCCTCAATCCTCAACCCTCAGACCCATCTCAATCTACCTCCAACCATCTCAGGACAGAAACCTGGGTGCCAAGGCCGCACTGCCTGCCGATGTCCAAGCACCCTGCTGGAGTAAGCGTGCACGTCACCCAGACTCCAACACGACAGACACAGCTCGGAAAAACAGGGCAGGCTCGCCCCTGTAGGACTAAAAGCCAGAGGTGCACTTGTTTATGGAAACAGGTGCTGGTTGTGAGTGCCAGGCGGGAGCCCAGACCCCATCACTGTGGTCCCATTGATCCGTCCACTTGCAGCAATGCAGAGGGAAAAGAAACCAGCAGACATGCATGTTCATTCCAACCACGACAGACACGAGACTGTAAAAGCCACGGCCACACTCCCAATTTGCCAGAGGCTTCCCAGGGCTCGAGAGCCTCCCCAGCCTCTGCAGCGGCTCCCACCCGAGGCCTCCAGCACCAGCATCCCTGCACAGCCCCTTCCCTCACGTTCTAGTCAGCTGCATCTCGGCATGGTGTGCTACGGCTTATTCTTCTAAAAATCTGTCACCGGGGAAACAACGGCCTCTCGGTGTGCTTCCTGCACCACAGTGAGATGCTGCAGCAGCATCCCGGCCCTGGCCGAGTCCGTGTGAACATCTGTGCAGCACACAGGCTGTGACGGAGCTGAGCTGAGACCCGGACCATTGACCTGTGCTCCGCAGCCCCAGCCACTGCATTCACGAGGCCTGCAACACCACCCCTTTAGGCCTGGTGGAAAATCCACAGGAGAGCCGCGGCTACTCACCAGCTTTCTCCGCTGCCTCCTCGGCACAGGATTCTTTATGCTCTAATGAAGGTGGGCACGCACGGAGGCATCCTCCGTCCCTTTAAGGAGCCGATGCTGCGTCCCCTGGCCTCCGGGGCCGACAATGGGCAGGGTGGGTCTCCAGATCCACAATAGGCAGGGTGGGCTACCGCTGGAGGAGCAGACATCTAATGGAAGGTTGGCTGTCCTGCTCCCCGCCTCTCACATCTCTGCCTCCTCATGTCTCCAGGCCCGGGTGGTACCCGGCTCCCCTGGGAAGCTACAGCCGGCAGCTGAGGCACAAACTAAAACACGGCATGGATACGGAGGAGCTGACGTCACATGAAAACAAGCGTCTCTGTGCTGAGCCTGCCGGACAGGATGAGGGCCAGCCAGGGCCCAGCCGAGGAGGGCTCATTCTTAGCAGTCTTTAAAATACCACATCTGGTAAACGTCCCAGGTGCCCAGGGTCCTGCCTATCAGCTCCAGCCTGGGATTCTGGGTGCAGCAACTCCGGGCATGGCAATGGTCTGTGCTATGCATTCAGGATGAGCTCCACACAGACGCCCAAGGACCACAAGCCCTGAGAGGTTGTGAACACTCAGATCCTCTCCAGGCCGGAAGACCACAGCCCATCCAACACAGGCCGAATCCCGGGCCAAGCAGCCTTCTCACATTATACGGGCATCCACTCCACAGACCATCCCTCATGGAGGATGACATGAGTAAAAGAGTAGAAACAGGAGGTAGCAAGTCCCCAGAGAACTGAGCAGTTCCCACTGGCACCACACATAAGCAGGCCGAGGCAGGAGGAGGTCTGTCACCCAACGTAGGCTCTAACAGACTGTGCTGTGTTCCAGGGAGAACTGGGGCCCACGATAAGCGACTGCCTGGCCTTCGTGCCTCCTCACATTAGTTTCTGTGAGCTGTGAGGGAGGACCTAGTCCACCTCTCAGTGTTGGCCAAGCTGCACATGCCACAGTGACATCGACGCAGAGATCTGTGTCTGCCTGCCTGAGCTCTGGGTTCAGGTCACAGCTCGTTCAGCCGAGGCACTGGACGGAGGGAAGCCGTTCCTCCCAGGACATGGCACAAGGCACTTTGGAGAATGCGAAACTTAGAGACATGGTACTGAGGCTCCTGTTCTATCACCTAGCCAAGCCAGAAAAGAATAACTAGAGAGGGCGGCAGAGGTGGCAGGCCAGGAATTCTAGTGGTTGATACCCCAACACTGAGGAGGCAGAGGCAGGGGGATTGCACACTAAAGCCAGCCTAAGCTACAAAGTGAGACCTTGTCTCAACAAACCAAGTGCTGTGGGTACAGTCCGATAGCAGAATAGAGCCCTGCCGGTATATACAAACCTGTGGACTCAATTTCCAGCCTTCAAAAACGTAATCTTTCATTTTTAATTGGTTAAATAAAATAACAATATTTTGAAAAACATGAACACATCTGAAATTCAAATGTCAGTGCATGTAAAAGCTTTACAGGGATACTCACGGGGTACAGTACAGTGACGGAAGCTGTTGCTAAGACACGGACCTCACAGCCCACACTGCTCCGGTCCTGGAAAGTCTGCAAGCCCTTGACTAAGATTATAAAAATCACACAGTGGCTGAACCATGACATCCTCGATGGACGTCAGCAAGAAAAATGTGTCCAGCGTAAAAATTAGCATCACAAACACTGTCTGGCCAATTTCTCTCTTCTAGTCCAGCCCAAAATATCCCATTTTTCAAAACCTCTATAAGATGCAGGCTGAACTGGCTGATGGTTAATTTTGTTACAAGCCTATTTTAGGTGCAAAAGTCGCTTTCCCAATTTGTTGCAAATAATTTGAGACAAGTCTGAATGAAAGTGGATTTTTAGCAAAACAATGGCCTACCTATAAATACTAGGAAGTCTCAGGGAGCTGGAAGGCTCTGCTCAGGGACAGCCCAACAGCACCTACCTCCATCTTTCCCTGCCAACGCAGTGGTGCTTCACGACTCCCACCCTGAGCCTGGCTCACGTTTCTTCCCATCTGCAGAAGAAGGAGTGACTATGCAAGTTTAGTCGTGGTTAGTAGGGAACTCCCATTTGTACTTGATCACCAGCAGGCAGGTACAGCAGACTATGACAAAGTTGGCTTTCCGGAACAACCCCTTCTTTGTCTTAATGGCTGTTCTATTTTTGTTTTTGAGACATGGTCTCTCTGTGTAGCCTTGGCTCTCCTGGACTGGGTTTGCAGACCAGGCTGGCCTCGACCTCACAGAGATCTGCCTGCCTCTGCCTCCCAAGTGCTGGGATCACAGGCGTGTGCCACTGACCTGGCTCTTTTGTTTCTTTGTGACAGGGTCTCACGCAGACTAGTCAAGGCAGGCCTAACTTATATTATCAAAGATAACACTGAACTTCTAACCCTCCTGTTCTCTGTCTCCCAAGGAAATGTACACTTCTAAATGTCATTCGCTTCATAGTCCCTACTTACAGAGAGGGAAACTGAGGTATCACACACTTCGCCTACCTGCCCAATGTCATGATGTAGATATGGTGTCCAACAATATGGCAGCCACGTGACTGTTACACTCCATTTCTTCCCTCTCAGATACTAGCGATAGAACCCAAGCCTTCTGAAGACCAGGCCCCTGGCCTCCTGCTGAGCCACTTGCTCAGCCTGTTCCCAGCACCTTCAGGTCACACACATCATGTCCCAAGACGCTTCAGTCTGTTCTCTGGACAGTCACCTCAGCTTCTTTGGTGACTGAACCCCTGTCAAGGCCTCCTCTGCCCAATTCTGCTTCTGGGCCACTGTTTTGACTACCCCAGGAAGCACAGCAGCTCCACAGGCCGGGAAGACAACAGGTACAAGAAACAAACAGGCCTGTGACCCAAAACAAGAAACAGACCGGGAAGTCTTTCCTGACTTGCAGGGACCCAACCCCTACCTGGTGGCCCCTGGCCACCCCAGTCACACACAGCCCCAGCACAACAGTGTAAGGCCACCCACAAAGAAGGATGGAGGAAGAAGTCAGACCAGACCCACCAATCTGCCAGAGGGCAAATGGACCTCAGTGTAGCCACCGATGGAGGGTGTTTGAACAGTGATGTGTGGTGACAATTTTGGACTTTGGATTTCTTTAGAAAGCACAGCAGTATTATGAGAGCATGTTTTCATTTTAACCCCAGGTGTGGGGATGTGGGCTGCTTCACAGCAGCTGACTATGACTTGCCTCGTGCTCTAGCAGAGGCGTGGTTTAGGCAGCAGCAGATAGTTTCTGCGATTATGTGGTATTTGCAATTCTGAGGACTTTTCAAAAAATATATAAATGCTAGAGCCCTGATAGGTAGATTGCTGGATGGTTGTTGGACTCAGTTTGTTAAGAAGAGATTAGACATCCTAATGGCAAAGATCAAATTTGCCCCAAGGAGCCCGACACTCCTCATCTGCAGGAAGTTCTAATGATAGCATCTGCCCCCTTCCAACCCCTGACTTTATTCAGGGATCTCTGTCCTCTCTGTCCTTTTTTCTCTCATATCTAGTATTAAGGGGTTGAAGGGTGAAAGAAAGAAGAACCCACAAAGTGGCAAATGCAAATGCTTGCTACAGTGATGTGTGCCCATTTCCCTAAAGCTTGCTGCTGTGACCTAATCTGTGGATGTGGCTAACACAGAAGCCAAAGATGGATGCTCTTACATTACCTGGTGGGCCCTGAACCTCATGACCAGCATCAGTGATCATTAAAAAGAGAAAGAAAAAACAAAACAAAACAATAAAACATTAACAAAACAAGTGAAGTTTATTCACAGGATCCAAGGAAAATTCAAAGTAGAAAACTGATTAGTTTGGTGCTGGAAAGATGGCTCAATGGATAAGAGAACTTTCTGCTCCCCCAGAAGACCCAAGTTCAGTTCCCAGCACCCACACTCACACTGGGTGGCTAACAACGTCCTTTAGCTCCAGGGGATCTGATGACATCTTCTGGCCTCCACAGGTACCTGCACTCATGTCCCCACACCCCAACGGGAATAAAAATAAAGAAAATTGGTCAGTGTAATAGGGGTTTAAAAAAACAAACAAACATGATCATCTTAATAGGTGCAGAATCCACTAAAAAAATCCATTATCTGCCACGCTAAAAACAGCCAACCATCTAGGCACAGAGAAAAGCTTACTAAGACCCCAGAGTGAAAAAGCCACAGTGAACACACTTAACAACAACAACAACAAACATAAAACAAAAACAAAAAAAACCCCACAAAACTGCACTTTTCCTCTAAGATCAGGGCAAAGACAGACTCGGGACTCCCACATTGGAATAGGAACCATGCTACTCTGCAGATGATAATGACTTTATATACGTAAACTGCCACGAAACTTGTCGGAACTAATAAAAAGTTCAATGAGTCACAAGCTATGAAGTGAGCACACTGAGCACTTGTCTTGGCGCCTGGGTGTGGCCTCAGTTTGCTTCTGTCGCTGTGACAGACACTGTGACCAAAGAGCAACTTGGGAGGGAAAGGATTTACTTCATTCCACAGGTCACAGCCTGTAAGCGAGGGAAACTGGGGCAGGAACCACAGAGAAATGCTACTTACTGGCTTGCTCTTGCTTTCCTCAGTCAGCTTCATGATACAATCTAGGCCTACGGATGGTACCACCCACAGTGGGCTGGGCCCTCCCCTATCAACCACTAGTCAAGAAAATGTTTTATAGGCCTGCCTGCAGGCCAGTCTGTTGGAGGCATGTTCTCAATTCTAGCTGTGTCGAACTGACAGAAACTAACTAGACAAGCACCTTCACTCGCTAACCCACTGTCAATCATGACTTTCTAATCTGTATTACCACCTCCCTCTGAATAAAGTTGTCCTGCTACTTTGAAAACAAAAACAAAAAACAAAAACCCATTATCTTTCTGTACAATGAACAATCCTAAAAGTAAATGAAGAAAAGTTCCATTATAATAGCATCAAAAGGACTTTCCGGTTATAATAGCATCAAAAGGAAGAGCTAAAAAGGTTTAAGGATTAAGCAAGGAGGTGAGAGGCTTGTATGAAGACAGTGCTCAGTGGATCAAGTATGCGTGGAAGGCCCTGGGTTCAAGTCCCAGGACCCCAAACAACAGCAACAACCCAAACCAACCCTGTAAAACTGCAAACACTGCTAAAGGAAATTTAAAAACAAATAAGCAGAAACCTTCCACTTCATGACCCAGGAGACTTAATAACATGGCTAAGATGTTAGTTCAGGATGAGGGCAAGGCTTCATGGTAGGGGAGAGCCTGCCATAGTGGCGCCTGAGCAATGGGGACCCTGCTGCCATCTGCTTTCAAGCGGGAATGTCAACGAGGGCTCCACAATCTAAAGATTAGCTTAGAGTCAGGTTAGAGTGTGGCTAATCTGGAGAGTTCCGGGGGCTGCGGGGTGCCGGCTGAGATGCCACAGGCTGGCCGGCACAGTGTGGCCAGTACACACACCCTTGTTCAATGCCAACCAGGTCCTGCAAAGTTTTCAAAATGGTAGCCCCTCTGGCTGTGGTCTCTCTGTGGGTCCATCCAGCCATGTTACAATGTCCTAGTGAAGCTCAAGGATGATCTCCCTTGTCATTTACATGCCACCAGGCTGACGAGCCTCACGGGCCCTCAGCAAAACAATAACACAGATGTCCTTGCAGACAGCAGAGTCACAGTTTCCCTGAACAACCAGATGGCTTTCCTGTGTCCAAGACAGGTAAGTGTTCACAGAATGCCAACATGCAAAGCCTGGGAGACTATATCGGGGTCCTCTTGTCTCCCATACCCCCACCTTTCTATACCTTAGTGCGCCGGCCAGGCAGGAGATCCTGGCTTGTCAATCATCCATTGGCTGTCTGTGGTGCTCAATTCATGACCTTCGGATCTCAGCCCAAGTTCTACAGTTCTGACAAAAACTGTCTATGAGAGAGCCACCCAGCTGACCAGGCCAGCCCTTCTTGGTGACAATCTCTGCACACCTCCAGGGCATGATGGACCCACCTTGTCCTTCCTGACTTCTACCCTTCAACAGAGAAGGTCTTAGACTTCCAGGGACCTATCCGTAGGGCAACAGCCCCTCCCTACAGCACCCACACACAAACAAGATGCCAACAGGACTGCAGCCCTGGGGCAGGGCTGAGACAGGGCACAAATACTCTGGGCTACCTACTCTCTAGCCCTCTGATCACACATGACCACAATCTTGTCACCACAGCCAAATCGTCATCCAGGTAGCAGTCAGACACAACTCAAAACACACCTGCTAACAGCAGCGTGAAAGTGAAGGAGACAGTCAGGACAATCTTACCTTCCCTCTTCAACAACTTTGTATGACCTCCAAACACACACTATAGCACACATGTACCTGTATTCCCACACATCATACACACATGTACATGTTTACACAATAATAATAAAGTTTTAACATTAAAAAGGAAAAGCACAGCAGTCCTACCTGTAGCACAGGGTGCGTGTTAAAAGGGAATTTTAAAATGGAGTACTCAGGCTGGAAGGATGGCTCAGTGGCTGACAGCACTGGCTGCTCTTGTAGAGAACCTGGGTTCAACCCCTGGTACCCACATGGCAGCTGATAACTGTAATTCCAGTCTCAGGGGATGTGATGCCCTCTTCTGGCCTCTGCAGACACCAGGCACTTATGTGGTCCACAGACACACATACAGGCAAAACACCCATATACATAAAGTAAAATAAAATAAAATAAAATTTTAAATTGAACACTTACTGTCTTCTCCAGGACAAGGCATGCCTGGTTGTTCTGGGATGCTTGGGAAAACTGGATAATAAGAAAGAAAATGATGAGGTTAGTGATCAGTGTGCAATGATAATGCTGTCTTAGGGAAAGTCCTGCCCTGAGTCACGGCGTACGGCTCCACAGTCTGCACCCATTCTTTTTTTCCCTTCAAGACAGGGTTTCTCTGTGTGACAGCCCTGGCTGTCCTATACAGGGTTTCTCTATGTAACAACCTTGCTTTGTAGGCCTGGCTGTCCTCAAACTCACAGAGATTCACCTGCCTCTGCCTCCAAAGTTCTGGGATGTTAAAATGTGTCCTACCATCACCCATCTGAGGACCCGTTTTTGGAAGATATTCTTCAGCACAAACCAAAAGGCTCAAACACGTTTCTGTGTCAAACCTAGTTTATAAGGTTCCAGAGGGAAAGGCTTTTGAAAAGCAGAGCTATCAAAGAAAAACTAGCAGTTCTCATCAATAAAGTAATTCAGAAACAAGAAAGGACAACAAACACCTTGAAAATCGAGTTTTAAAAAGCAGCACCAAGACTTAAACCTGGGGTCTTGAGAACGCTTGGCCAGCTCTTTTCCACTGAGCTACAGGACCTATATCCTCTACTCTTTTTACTTTTTACTTTGAAACAAGGTCTCATTAAGCTGTCCAGGCCGGCCCTCTCTAATTCTATAGCACAGTTTTTCTGGAACTTTCTAAATCTTCCTAACCCCATTTCTCAAGAACAAGATTACAAGCCTATGCCACAAGGCCCAGCAAAACTTAAGCTTTTGTGCCAGCGTGACAGCTCAGTGTGTAAAGGCTCCTTCGATTGAGCCTGATAACCCAAGTTTGATCCCTGAGACCCACTCAGTAAAGAGAAGGACTAACTCACATAAGTTGTCCTCTGATCCCCACACATGAACCATGGCACACACACATGCGCGCACAGAGTAAATAAATAACAATACATTTCTAATTAAGCACATCACTCCTAACAATTTATCTTTACGTGTGTGTGTCTGTCTGTCTGACTCAGTCTGTGCACCACATGCATACAGGAGCCTGCAGAGGCCAGAAGGGGTACTGGACCCCTTCTAGAACCTCTTACACATGGCTGCTAGCCAACATGTGGGTGCTCAGAACAAAACCCAGGTCCTCTGCAAGAGCAAATGGTGATCCTAACCACTGAGCCATCTCTCCTGTCCATTAAACTTACTTTAAAGCACATACAACCATTACAAGATTTTAGACTGCCAGGATCCATGTGGCCTCTCCATCCTTAGGCTGTCAAAGATTCTCCAGCTGAGGAAAGGACACCAGGCCTCCTCAGTTTTACACTTGACAGAAGCCAGGATTATTAAGAAAGGGGACTTCAGTTGAGAAAACGCCTCCGTCCTTATGCGAGTCTATGGGACATTTTCTTGATTGATGGGTGATGTGGTAGGGCTGGGTCCACTGTGGGTGTCCACCACGGGCAGGTCTCTGTTTTAGCTCTTGCCTCCAGGTTCCTAGCCCTGCTTGGCTTCCCTCAATGACGGACTGTGAGCAGCATGTGTAAACCAAGAGAGACAGGCCATTTATCTCCACACACCAAGCCGGTAGATGAAGAGCCAAGCCTAGATTTGTCACCTACCATGGATGATGAGTACTTCATCCCTTCCCTGACAGGCCAGGCGGAAGGCCTCCTCCAGCTCCATCTGTGAGGACACAGTACAAGGGTCACCTATGGGTGGAGGCAAGAGGCACCAATGAGGCCGTGATGGCAGAGAGGGCTGAGCTGCTCAGTACCAGTGCTCACTCAGCAGTTCAGACAGAAGGAGGGTGGCAAAGCCTCACTGCTCATGATCTGCCCAGAGCAAGGATGAGAGAGCCCAGAGCAGCCAGCCAAACCAACGAGCTAATTTTCCCTCACGGGATCTGAGGGCCCCAAGTAAGAACCTATCAACTGCAGAAGGAAGCCTTGTTCACTCACTGCTGCGGGAGCTCTAAAGAGCTTGCTGGCCAGCAAATAAGACCCAGCACCTTCTCCTAGGTGGCCTAGGAAAAGGAGGAGGGCCCTGCCCTCTGGGCTTGCTGGATGTGGAGATGCATAAAACCAGCCCCAGTTCCAATAGTCCTGTGGTAATGGGAAAGGCCATGTGCTCTGCATTCTCCACAGTGTCTCTGACTGACAGCAGTATGAGAGGACTCTCTCCTGACTGTCCCCACCTCATCCCAGTTTTCTACAGGTCTGAATGTGGGAAAGAAAGAGGCAAAGGAAGGAGATGGAGACAGGGACATAGAAATGCAGAGAGAGCAAGAAAGATGGGGGCAGGAAAGGGGGAGAAAAGAGAGAAGTAGAAAGGTAGGAGAAAGGGAAGAGAAGGACAGGAAAGAGAACAGAGAAAAGGAAGTAAGAGAGATGAGAAAGGAAAAGGGAGAAATCAAAAGGAGAGAAGAGAGGCCCCAGGTTATCCTCAGCCTCCCAGCTCTTCTAGGAAAAGGAGGAGCTGGTCCTTCTTAAATCAGCAGCTGGAAAACAAGGACACAAGATCATCAAGTAAGGAGTAAGGGCCTGTGCAAGGTGGGAGCCAGCCGAGACCAGAGCCCCCCATGCAGCAGGAGCACCTCATTTTGTGCTTTGTCTGGCTTTCGGTGCTGCCCTGTCTGTCCTGCTCCTATTTGCCCATCTGCAGCTATCCCTACTGAGGAACTCTTGGCTCCAACAAGTTCAGCTGCGCAGCCTGTCGGGGAGGCTGCCTAGCTGAAGCCCAGTGGAGCTTAGTCTGACCATTCCAAAGCCAAGGCTACCTTCACTGTCCACCCACTTGAGGGTGAGTGGGTGCTGCTGGTGCAGGCCGCACATGTCTCTCACTTCCTCACAGAGGTCCTTGAAGGTTGTCATGGCGTCCACGCTGGTAATCAGGATGTCCCTGGGACAAAAAGGACAGGGATATCTGTCACTAAGATCACACCCAAACCTGACCAAACACTGCTCAGTTAGCCAAGCTACTGATTAGATAAATGAAGTTAAAATCTCCCCCAGAGACAATGACAGCCCCAACACGAAACGGCACCACTGACCAGTTTTTAAAATGACCCCCATGGCTCCACAGAGAAGCAAGCTGAAGTGACGGAGGCCCCTGTAGTGGAGGCCGAGCACCCGCACCTGCTGGCAACAGTGTTGAACCCCAGGATGCAGACATAAGTCCATCAGCTTCATTCAGGTAAAATACCAAGGTCAAGCCTTTCCCCAAAGCCTTGAGGGTGAAAACCAGGCACACTGCCCAGAGAAGCGAGCAGTTCCTGAACACCCTGGTAGGACCTGACCCACCTCCACCCCAGCATAGCAGTAACAATTCCGAAAGGCATACTTCTTAGAAAGTCAAACCTCAGACTGCCATTGCCTTTTATCTTTTCATTCCCAGATGGGACTTAACCCTCTGTCGTAGGAGATGCCTCAGAGACATGACCTGGAGGAGGAAAATGAGAAGTAGGAGTGTTGCTCCCCTATTTTCCTTATAAGGAAGGGCAGTGGCAACAAGTTTCCATGGAAACTAAGCAGGAACCCCACCCTCACAGAAGCTGCAGTGAGAATCAACTCATGTCTGACATCCATGGAAAAAAAGGCTTAGGAAAGGAAACCTGAAAAGCTCTGAGATGCTGTGTCCCCTGGCTTCCCTACTGGGCTGTTGAAATTGGGTCACACAACTGTCTGTGAACAAAGATGAGATTCAGAGCAACGAGCATCCAGGACCTAACCAGGGCCCAGCTAGGCCTCCGGGGACCTGCCAGTCCGTGGGTCTCACCCACTGTGCAGGGCCAGGGATAGGTGTCCCCAGCTGCCCCGGTTTCTATAAGACCAGCCAGCCAGCTCCTGCCCGGCCCCCGCCTGTTTCGGGAACTGATCCTGTGCTAGGCCACACAGCCTGTAGAACCACGGCAGATGACAAAGCTGCTGTGGGGCCTCCCAAGCTCAGCCCCAGGCACCTGCCATCTCCCTCACACAGTGCCCACGCTGCCCAGCACACTTAGCACTGGCCAACCCTCCAACTAGAACACTGGAAATCAGGTCTAACATCCCTTCCTCGGACCTCTTTCTGAACCCTTGGAAGCCATCCTCTACCCCTTAGTGCCCACGGGATAGGTGACACATTAGAGCTCAGCCCACAGAGCTGAGCTACCTGGTCACAAGCGAGCTTTGATTGAGCCCTCCTCCTGACACAGCGCTAAACAAGAGCATCTCAGAAGTTGGGAGCAGCTTACATGAATCACCTGTCCCTGCACCTTCAAGGGTGACCGCAGGTCCTCCAACATGAAAGTTTGTAAGGAGAGCCTCAGCAGGAGGGAAGACCCACCCCCCATGATGACTGAAGTGTCGGAAAGCAGGCACCTTGGCTTTGCCTGTCCGGCTCACAGGCAACTCCCTGAGAACAGTGTTGCCTGACAGTCATCAAATACAGGTGACCACTGGTAGCAGCACTCTGCTTTCAAGCCTCAAAGGGACTGCGGGACAAGAGAAGGCAAATGGCCGACACATTACACTGTTCTAAGGACAGGGCTGCATCCTGACTCTCAGCTGTGGCTCTGTCCCCTCCCTCAGGGCAATGTCTTGTGCCATGGCCCCAAGACACCACCTTTCTGGACAGCACATTCCCCAAGCCCCAACTTTAACAGCCAAGAAGGTGGCTCTGCCTCCTCACGTGAGCCTCAGGCTCCAGCTCTAGAGGCACCCAGTCGGCAGATTTTAGAGAGCTAGGGACAAGCCTCCTCCAGAGGGAGGGGAGGGGAGAGGGGTACAAAGGGAGCAGGGGTGGAGAAGTAGAGAAAAAGAGGAGGGCAGGAAGGGGTGGAGAAAGGGAAAGAGGGGAGGGAGAGGGAGGAAGGGGAAGGGGCTCCACTTTTGTCACCTGAGGAAACCGGAGTCAACAGGTTGAATTACACTGCCAGTAACCAAAGTGCTCCCCAGGGGCAAAGCGGGGGAGGACTGGGGGAGACTGACAAGTCCAGGGCGGAGAAACTGTCCAAGGTGAGCCATGACCCCCAAGTGTTGGCTGAACCTGCCCTAAGGGAAGGGTGGATCCCGCCCCTAGGGCCCTCAGCTTCAGTAACGACCAACTGCTGAGCTTGGGGGTCTAGGCTCTGGCTTTAACAGGCGCACTCCAGAATCCGGAAGCAGGGGCTCTCCAGGCCAGAGGTAGGGCTTCAGACCTGACATCTTTGGGTGGGGCTGTCAGACCCCTAGAAATCCTTCTTTCTCTGGCTCTATCAGGATCACCAAAAGCTGGCCATAGTGAGACGGAACTGGCAGGAACATTTCCTTAACAAACCGTGGAGTCAGGCAGACCCTGAGGCTGGAAACAAATCCTCTGCCCGGGGAAGGAACCACCTCAGGAGGACCAAGACCACTTGTCTCCGTGGCTGGGACGCGCCACTCTGCAAAACTCCCAGGAATGCCGAGAGCCCAGTCCAGCCACCGCGCCAGCATTCCACTCCACTCCTTCCTCTTTCCCAAGAGCAGTGACCCTTGACCCTTGACCCGGGAGTACCCAGGTCGATTCCAGGAGAAGCAGCCAAAGCACTAGGCATCTACCGCCTTCTGTCTACACAATCAGAGGAGCAAAATACTCCAGCTGAGCCTGGGCGGGCCAGCCACCAAAACACCTGACACCACCGCTCCGCACCCATCACTCCGTGCTCCGAGGCAACCCCACAGTCATTATTTCCCCTATTCCCCCAGGAAAGTGGAATCCAGGGCTGGGGGCCGAAGTCAGGCCCCAAACCACCTGTATGTGACGAAAACGTCACCAAGCCTGTCCTTAAAGAAAGAGCAGGGCCGTATTCTTCCTGGAGATCTCCAAAAAGTTCTCTTCCCCAAACAAAAGCCGCGGAATGTGCGCTTATGTTCCCACAGCCACTCTTGCGCATGCCTTTACCTGGCTCAAAGTTTCCCCTACATCTACACCGAAGTCAACTTGTTTGGTGGTGCTGTTTTTTTAATGCACCAGAAGTGTTCAAAATCTGGCAAAAAACCTTCAGGGCGTGCGAGCTCGTCCTGATGTCCCCGCCTAAGTGAGACCTCGGCTTGGAGCGCAGTAACGCCGGCCTGCTGCGCGCGCCCGGAGGAGCTAGCGACGCGGAGCGCGCCCCGCCCTCGAGCCTTCCCTCGGGCCACGGTCAAGGGCGCCGCGGCACTCCGGGGTGCCTCGCCGGCGCCTCCCTCGCGCGCGGCCACCCCGACCGTCCCGGATCCCCGCGGCCGCGCACCCCGCCTTGCTCGCTCACCCTCCGTAGTGCGCCTTCAGACGGACGCGCCCGCCGCCGCTCCCATCCATCTTGGGGTCCGTCCTGCTGGGCATGGCGCGCTCCGCCAGCCGCCGTCAGCGCCGCGCCCCGGGCTCTCCGGCCATGGCTAGCGGCCCCCCGCGCAGGGCCGGGTTGCCAGGCGGGGCGGACGGCGGAACGCGGAAGGGAGCGCGCAGCGGGGGACCGACGGCGCCGGCCGCGCCAACTCCTCGGAACTTGGGCGGTGCGCGGGGCGGGGGCGGAACCTGGCCGTCCAGGCGGCCAATCCACGGGCCAGGTGGCACCTGCGGCCAATGAGAGCTCCCCGGGGCCGCCACCTGGGCCAATCCTCCGGGGCCCGCGCGGCCGCGGCCCAATAACGAGGGCACAGAGCGCAGTACCTGTCGGCGGGGCGCGGCCACCTGCGGCCAATGGGATCGCGCGCGGTGAGGCTCTGCCCGGCAACCCGGGGACCCGGAGAGCCCGGGACCGCCCGGCCACTGGGCGCCCCGACTCCGCGGCTCCTGGGGCTGTCGTGCCGACGAGCCGGGCGAAGTTGTTGGCGGTGCGGGCTAGCCGGCGCTGACCGACCCTGGACGTCCGAACTCCGGCTGTCCGCGAGCTCCCAAGGCGCTCGGAGCTGAGCACTCGGTCAGCGTGCGAGCTGGGCCGGCCCTCGGGTCCGCGCAGACCCCCACAGCTCGGCAGGGAAAGCCTGTCCACGCTGGCTGCTCTGCCGCAGCTCACCTCTCTGCCGGGCAGAGCTGAGGACCGGAAGGCCTTCTTCGCTCTACGTTCCACACGCCTGCCTGGCTCTTGGTGCCAGGCACTGAGGTGACCCTGGAGGGCCTTGGATCCTGTGTTTTCCTCAGAAGGCACTTACTGGCAGCCTGTTTCAAATGCGCTTTTATTTGGTTTGAT
Organism: Pachyuromys duprasi; assembly: GCA_028658305.1. Classification (NCBI taxonomy): domain Eukaryota; kingdom Metazoa; phylum Chordata; class Mammalia; order Rodentia; family Muridae; genus Pachyuromys; species Pachyuromys duprasi. The sequence goes on from CM053763.1 coordinate 124,073,881, forward strand.
TTGGTTGGTTGGTTGGTTTGCTTTGGTTTTCGAGACAGGGTTTCTCTGTGTAGCTCTCTGACTGTCCTGTACCTCACTCTGTAAACCAGGCTGGCCTTGAACTCAGATACACCTGCCTCTCCAGTGCGCCGTCGCCGCCGACGCTGCCTTCAAATGCTTTTTAAACACTTTCATCTCAAAACTAATTTTTAAAAATGTTGGCACACCCATAATCCCAACATTAAAGAAGCCGAGGCAGGAGGACCCGGAGGCACCGGGCAGCCTGAGCTAGATCCCCAGGTATGTCTCAGATAATAATATTTCTTTTTTTAAATATAATTTATATCTTATGTGCATTAGTATGAAGGTGTCAGATCCCTTGGAACTGGCGTTACAGGCAGTTGTGAGCTGCCATGTGGGTGCTGGGAAATGAACCCAGGTCCTTTGGAAGGGCAGACAGTGCTCTTAACCACCGAGCCATCCCTCCAGGACCCCTAGATAATAATATTTCTAACCCTGCTGCCTTTCCTGCACTCTGTCACCTCTGTAGATGCTCCTGCCACAGCTGAGACAGGTTTTCACTATGCAGCCTATGCTCAAGGTTGAGATTACAGATGCGCATGACCACACTGAGCTCTCTGACAGGTTTTGTTGATTTTGGTGTTGGGACCTGAACACATGCCAGGCAAGCACGATGCCACCAGCTACATGCCTTGATTGTTTTTGCCTTTCTATTTCTGTTATTTTTTTTAAGCTGGACACTAGTGGGGCACACTTTTATTGCTAGCACACTGAAGGCAGAAGCAGGTGGATCTCTGTGAGTTTGAGTCCAGCCTGGTTTACAGAACAGCCTGAGCTACACAGAGAAACTCTGCTTCAAAAAGCCAAAAAAAAAAAAAAAAAAAAAAGAAAGAAAGAAAGAAAAGGAACTTATTTTTATTCTATGTATATGAGTGTTGTTCTGCACATGTGTGTTTGCACATCTCACAGGTGCAGTGCCCTGAAGAGGCCAGAAGAGCATCAGGCCCTCCCTGGGACTAGAGTTATAGCCAATTGTGAGGGACCATGGCAGGTCCTCTGCAAGGGCAGCCCCTGCTCTTAGCCACTGAGCCTGCTTCTCCAGCCCCCTCAATGTTTGAGATGTTGCCTCACTGAGTTGCCTGGGCCAGGCTGACTTCTCACTGAATTGCCTGGCCGGGCCTTGACTCCTCGGTGCTCCTGCTTCAGTCTCCCTAGCAGTTAAGATGACAGGCTTGGGTTAGCTGCTGCTTGCACTTCTTACTTTTCGGTTTGTTTGTGTTTTGAGGCAGGGTTTCACTGTGTAGTCATGCAGCTCATGCTGTCCTGGAACTCATGCTAGCCTCAAACTCAAACTGCTTCTCCTTTCTTCCCAAATCCTGGGATTAAAAGCATGCCCTTAATGCCCAGCTTACCTTTGACAGCAATAGGCTCATCCAGGGGGCTCTTCTCCAAAGCTCTATTCACTTTTTCCTCTGGTCACACAGCCTTCTATCTTTTGTTTGTTTGTTTGTTTGTTTGAAGACAAGGGCTCTGGATGTGGCCCCAGCTGGTCTAGAACTTGTGACTCTCCTGACTGCTCAAGCACTGCTATGCCCGAATTGCATGGCCTATCAATCTGGCCCTCAGACATTGGTGGTTTCTCAGGCAGATGCTCTCCAAGCCCTGACCAAGCCTCATGCTCCCCGGACATCTTCCCAGCCTTTTCACCTGCATGCTCCTGAAAGTTCCCCAGGGCAACCACTGCCGTCCATGTGCTCCCAAGGCACTAGAGCAAAGCTTCTGATCATCACTGAGCTTGAAGGAGTCAGGCTACCAAGAAAAAAACCACAAGATGTGCTAATCGCTTCCCCTCCCCAGGACATTCCAGGCATTGCTCATGAGCAGATATCCTCCAGATGATCTGGCCAGGACCCACTGGTCTTGGCGCCTAAAATAAACCAATCATTTTAAAGGTCAACTTCCCTGTGTACCCTTTTACTGAATCCAATAATGCCAAGACATGTAACTCCCTGCCTGCCCATGCTTTTTTCTTTAAAAACCCAAAGCTTTTGTTCCTCGGGGCAGTCTCTCGCTTGGCTTGGATGCAGGGTGGCCCCAACGCCCGTTGGCTGAAAATAAACCTTGCGGTTTCCAAGTCTCCGTCATGCGGCCTTCCAGGTAGTTGGGTCCTGAACTGGGTTCCATAAGTTCCCCTATCCCCAAGACCTCACATTTCCCTACTAATTTTCAGTTTCACCTTCCAGTGTGTTCTTGCAAGCTAACCCTAGACCTCCCTTAATGTTCATTATGACCCCTTGGCCAAGCCCGCCTCTCTGTGCTGGGATCATTGCACAGTGTCCAGGTTCATTTTTTAAAAAGTCAGATCTTGGTGTGGTTGTAGTCCTGTGTTTAGAAGCTTTGGCAGAAACTGGAAAGGTGACTCAACAGTAAAGAGCACTGGCTACCCTTCCAGAAGGGCCCAATTCCTAGCATCCACATCCATCTAAAATTCTGGTTCCAGGGGATCCAGGACCCTCTTCTGGTCTCTGACCACCAACACACTTGGTTCATGTACATACATGCAGGCACAACACACAAATTTAGAAAAATCTTCAAAGCCTTCAGCTGTCCCCGTGCTCTTGGATGAAAACCAGTTCTTCACCATGGCAGATGGGCTTATAGGACCTGGGACCATGTTCTTTCCTGCTGTCAGCCTTCCCCACATTCTTCTGAACGTACTTACCCCATGGCTGACTTTCCCTGGCTCTAAGGAGCACTTTCTCTCATGCCTGCCCTGAGAGGTACCATACTGTTTTGAGTCTCCACAACACACTGATGTCTGTGTGACCTGTTTCCACCCCCATCACTGAAAGGACCTGGGTAGAAGATGGCATGGGGCCGGGCCAGGTAAGTGGTAAGCAGCAAGCCTTTTCCAGCCTGGGTGGCCCTGGCCAGGGAAGGCCCTCTGGAAGGCTCAGTTCAGGGAGAGGCAAGGCAAAGCTGGGCTTGTTGGCTTGGAAGAGCTCTGTTTTCCATGAGGGTGGGGAAGGACAGCGAAGTCAGGTCCCAGTCTTGGACCATATACAGTCAGGGGTGTGCTGGGAGAGGTGTCAGGCAGTGTACCTGAGGCTCACGTGAGAACAGAAGGCTGAGAGTGTCCTAAAAGCCTATCCTTCCCTTGGGCCTTCCTCTCCTGAGGCTGCCATTTGTAAAGCCCTACCACCACCAAGGCCTAAGGGGCAGATCACAGCAGTAATTCCCACAGACAAAACCCCAACCTGGGAGGTTCCCAGGTGAAGGGCCTGCAGGCTTCCCCTGTGAATGGAGTTGGGGTGTTGCCTGGCAGTAGACAACAGGATTTGTTTCTAGATTCACCAGTGAGGCCCTTCCCTGGCTGGGGGTCCCCATGGTCTCTCCAGGCACTAGTGTAATGAATGCGATTTCTGGGGCCTCATTCTCCACCCACCAAGGGGAGGGCAGGGTTACCACCAGCTTTAGTGGACGCCAGACCACGCCTGTCACAGTATAGTGGAATGGCTGGCTTCAAGAACTTCCTCCACAGCTGGGCTCAGTGGGGCTGGGGCACGCCTAAAATCCCAGCACTCAGGGAAGCAGAGGCAGATGGACCTCTGTGAGTTCGAGGACAGCCTGGTCTATAAAACAAGTCTAGGACAGCCAGGGCTACACAGAGAAACCTTGTCCTAAAAACAAAACAAAAGAACGTCCTTTGGATGGGTAGGGTGTGGAGATGACCTTGGAGTCAGTAAGGTGAATCCTTTCAGCCTCTTAGACCCTTCACACTGGCATAGTCACAAACACAGACTTGTCTTCTAGTTGAGGAGTGTTGGCTGGTCGTAAAAACGTTAATGAGAAGGTGAGTTGGCCAACGAAGCCCCTTCCCCAAAGCCCTGCTGTGGGGCAGGGAGGCCCACGTGCCTTCCTTCACTTGTAGACCAGCTTGGGGAGGGCACCTGGCTTCAGTTTCCATTGCTGCAATAAAACACGTGACCAAAGCAACATGTAAGTTGCTTCCATGTAACAGTTAATCACTGATAGCCATCAGGGCAGGGCCTCGGACAGGGAGCTGCCTGGCCGCGCGAGCTGACGGCGGAACAGCGCTGCTTACTGGCTAGCTCAGAGTGCTCATGGTTCCCAGAACCACCCGTCCAGGAGTGCCACCACCCGAAATGGGCTGGACCCTGCCACATCGCTAGTTAAGAAAACGTCCTTCTGCCTCCAGCCCAGTCTTCTGGAGGCAATTTCTCAAGTGAGGTGTCCTCGCCTTAGACAGCTGCAGCTGTGTGTGCTGGCATACATCTAGCACAGGAGGACAGCGTAGACACTTCCAGGGGTGGGGAAGGGTGAGGAGTGCCCGGCTTACAGAGGGTTAAGTAAGCACTCCTCCCACCTTCCCCGGAGGCTTGGCTCTACAGGGCCAGGATGTGAGGCTGACCTGGGTGGTGTCCGGCAGAGGCCCCTGTGCTGCAGGAAAAGGGTCCAGAGCAGCTGCTGACAGCTGCCTGGCACTCACAGCTGAGGGAGGCACCCTACAACAGATGTTTCCTTTCTTTGTCAGGGATTGTTGGATTTAGAGAAAGCAACTGAAGTGACAGCACCTACTTCATTCATTCACTCATTCACTCATTCATCCAGTGTTGCTTCAGGTCTGATGAAGTGCCAAAGGCCGTGCAGTCATAAGCCACGGTTTTCCTCTCATACAGCTTGCATGCCAGTGGTTTCATACAGACCTATGTGATGACAGCTCTGTGGGGCTGGAGATGTGGCTCAGAAGTTAAGGTCACTTGCCATATAACCCACATAAGGATGGCACCCACATAGAAGCTGGCAGTCCAGCACGTGCCTGGAAGCCCAGCTCTCAGTGAACAATAGAGGCAGGAGGGTCACTGAGGCATGCTGGCTGCCAGCTGAGCCAAGGAAACTCAGTGGGTTCACAGAGAAGCTCTGCCTCAGTCAAGTACACAGGCCTTGGTTCCCTTTCTTGTGTGAGAAACACCACGACCAACAGCAGCTTGGGGAGGAAAGGGTTTACTTGGCTTAGGTACCATCCAAAGTCACACAGTCCATCGAGGGAAACCACGACAGGCACCTAGAAAAGGAACTGAAACAGAAGCAGTGAGGAACCTGCTTACTGGCTTGCTCAGTTGGATACGCCCCAGGGCCAGCTGCCCCAGGAATGGCACCTCCCACAGTGGCCTGGGCCCTTTCACACCAACCATTAAATAGATGACAGCTCTGTTGGGTATGGAAAACCAGGCCCTGGAAGAGGCTGGTATGGGAACCTAACCACATATTACAGGGGAAGGGAGTGATAGACACCCAAAGACCTATGACCCTGGGAAGCAGGGGATTCTGGGAAAGCGAAAGCTATGGAAGCAGTGGCGAGGAGCGGATAGGGAGTGGGTGAAACAGTCCTGTGTGTCCACGGCCAGTTTTGCCTTGACTTTGCATTCTGCCAACACTGTTGGTAATTAGAGATGAAAGTCCAGTGTACCAGGGCCTGCCTGTCCACCACGGGCAAGTGCAGTACTGAGCATTCCCAGGAGGGGGCACAGGAGGATGCAGCCATGGAAGAGCCAGGCTCTGTGTTCCCTGCCCCATCCTGGTGCTGGGCCCTACTCTCTCAGTGGTCACAGTTCTGGCTGGCCTCTCAGCACTGTTGGATGTGCTTGGGTTTCCATCTCCACACACTCCTACTTCTTCACGAGCCAGGCCCACAGGATGCTTCCTGTGACTTCAGTTGTGTGTCTGCAGCCATTTGCTCTTCAGCTGGAGTCCCTCCCTCCATAACAGTTCCTTGTGCTAATCATCCCTGGTTTTTGTTTTTTTTTAATTTATGAATTGCTAAAACAGGCCTGTTGGTACAAACCTGTAGTTCCCACCTGTTTAGGAGAATTGAGACAGGAATATTGAATGTTCAAGGCAGCCTGGGCTGCAGAGTGAATTTAAACACCGTCTGGGCAACTTAGTAAGACCCCAACTCAGAATAAAAACTAAAAATGTGGGACTGGAAATGTCAGAGTGCTTGACTCTCATGATGAGGTCCTAAGTTCAACTTTCAATACCACAACAAACAAAGTCATTTTTGTTCTTTTGATTTAAATAGAATTTTGGCTTTTATTTACTGTGTCATCTGGAAGTTTGTACTATTGAAATCCTCCCAGAAGCTGGGTACAGTGGTGGCACATGCCTATAATACCAGCACTCTGGGAGGCAAAGGCAGGTGGATCTTTGAGTTTTAGGCCAGCCTAGTTTACAAAGTGAATCCAGGACATCCAGGGCTACACAGAGAAACCCTGTCTCGGGAAAAAAAAAAAAAAAAGGAAAAGAAAAAGAAAAAAAGCCCTCCCAGAAATGATACAAAGAACTATCCTATAGTGTTATACTTAATACCAAAACTAAAAATAAATCCTGCTCTCCTGTGGAGTTAGCTGTCAGTAGAGTGCCTAGAGTGTAGAAAGCCAGGCTCCAATCCCAGCACTGCAGGAACCAGCAAGGCTGTGCTCACCTGTGATCCCAGCTCTCAGGATGTGACACTCCTCAGACGTCAAGTGCTGCGTGTATCTCACCTCGAAAAGGACTAGCAGTACCTTAGGCCAGGGGTTGGAGAGCTGGCTCACTGGTAAAGGGCACTGACTGCTTTTCCAGAGAGAGGACCAGGGTTCAAATCTCAGCACCCACATAGCAGCTCACAACTGTCTGTAACCTGGAAAAGAACTAGCAATACATTTGTTGGGAAACAAAACAAAACAAAACAGGCCAGAGTCAGCTATAATGGCACACACCATTATAGCTGGGAGGCAGAGGTAAGTGCGTTCTCTGAGTTCTGGTCTACAGAGTGAGTTTTAGGACAGTTTTTTTTGTTTTTGTTTTTACAGAGAAACCCTGTAAAAACAAAAAAGCCAATGTAATATGGAATCTAAAACAGGAAAACACTGTTCAGCAATTGAGAAACCCAGATAAAGTATATCCTTAATAGAACAGAGATGTTAAGTAAGAAATGTTAAGTGTTTTGTACTGATAAATATGCCATGACTACATGAGGTATTAACTCAGAGTTTCTACTCAAAGGATGAGCAGGAACCCTGTATATCTTGCAACTCTCTAATTAAATTATGTGGTCCTTTAACATTTTCTATTTCTCTATCTATCATCTACATATCTATTATCTATCATCTACATATCTATTAACTCTCTCTCTACCTACCTCCCTGTCTATCTACTTATCTAGCTATTGTGTGTGTAGAGTGGGTGTGTACACACCTGTAACAGAGGACATGTGGACATGTGGAGGTCAGAGAACAACTTGTGGAAATCTATTCTCCCTACCATGTGGAACCTAAGAATGGAGATCAGGCTGGTGGCAAGTGTCTCTATTCTCTGGGCCATCACACCAACTCTATTTTTTATATAACTATTCAAATAAAACATTTTTCAGAAAGTAAAAACCTGTGGCCACTAGACCTTATGACACTGAGTGTGCACATGTTCCTGCGTGTGGTGTGCGTCTATGTGTGTGTGTCTGTGTGTGTGTCTGTGTGTCTATGTGTGTGTCTGTGTGTGTGTCTGTGTGTCTATGTGTGTGTCTGTGTGGCTGTGTGTATGTGTGTGTGTGTCTGTGTGTCTGTGTGTGTATATCTGTGTGTCTGTGTGTGTGTATGTGTGGCTGTGTGGCTGTGTGTGTGTCTGCGTGTATGTGTGTCTGTGGGTGTGTGTGTCTCTGTGTGTGTGTTAGTATGTCTGTGTGTGTCTGTGTGTGTATATGTGTGTCTTGTGTGTATGTTTGTCTGTGGGTATGTCTTGTGTGAATGTGTGTGTCTGTGTGTCTGTGTATGTGGGCATGTGTATCTGTGGGTATATGTGTCTATGGGTATGTGTGTGTGTCTGTGTGTGTGTCTGTGTGTCTGTCTTGTGTGCATGCCTGTGTGTCTGTGGGTATGTCTTGTGTGTGTGTTTTGTATCTGATATTTTGAATGTGGGTGATGCTAGGTCAGCAGAGGCAGAGGAGCTAAGAAAAGCTGTGGGTTGCTGGGTTAAGAGGCTGGAGAGAAGGAAAGCTGGATAAAGGGACAGAGGAGCTGTGAAATAACAGCCACCCAGGGCAGGGCGTTACCAGCCAACTGGAAAGAGGGGCCCAGGCCATGTTCTGGGGCTATTCCTGCACGGGGCACAGCTGTGACTTCCTTTGCACCAGGTATCATTAGGGGAGGGAGGGAGGAGCCAGCGGGCCAGGAGTTACCCCAGCCTTTCCAGGTCTGGCTTCCTCACTTGTGGTATGGGGCCATCCCATCTCATCCACAGTAGGCAAGGCTGCCAGGTCCAGGGCCCTGCCAGCTCAGTGCCAGAAGCCTGTCTTTCTGCATGTCTTCCCAGAGGCTGTTGGCTCTTAAAGAGGATACTTGAGCCAACTAATAAAAATCAATGGTATGCACTGAGTGGCAGCAAAAGCTGGACCATGCACTGGACACTCCGAGGAAGAAGTCTGGCTTTATGGGAAATGCTGACTTCCTGCTATATGACAAAACACCTAAAAAAAAATCAGCTTGTTTGTTTCTTACATAGGATCCAGGGTAGCTGGGAGCTCAGTGTGGGACTGTTCTGAGCACACTGTGGGCAGAGACACTGGTACCATTCCTCAGTGTCTACACAGAGCCTACAGCACAGTTAATCAATTCACAAGTTGTGGTGATTTTGTGGCTGTAACAAGTCCTGATTTCCCTTGATGGCTGGTTCTTAGCAAACAAATTCTTTATTAAACTTAGTTATCAACATTAACTTGCGGATGGAAAATACAATCATTAATATGTAAATCTTTATACACACACATATACACAAGCTACAAGAGGATTAAAGGAGCTGTGACAGAGCTTAAGGAGTTCTGAAAGGTCTTACTGGTGGCAAAAATGTAAGACTCAGAGACATGCAGACTCTCTGAGAAATAAATAATGAACCCTGTGAGAGAGCTGCTGGAAGGCCTGCCGCAGAGACAAACCACAGGGTCACAGGTTTGATTCCAGCCTCATGGTTGAGTAGTGCTACAAAAGTAAGGGACAGGACAATGGAAGACACAGAAGTTAAAAAACACAGTTTGTTTCAGACAGATAGACAGATGACAATTGGAGAAGGTGGTATAAGCAAGAGCAGAGGCCAGCTGAAGGCCCCAGGTGAATGGGAGTCCTCTGGTTGGTGGCCCCTTGAAGCACACTTGAAGATAGCTAGGTGACAGGTGCAGTATGTCACTGTGGTATGAGATGCCCTTCTCCTTATAGAAGCCCTGTGAGGGTGCTGCACTCTCCCTCAGTATGGTGTGTTTGATAATGTCTCAGGCTTGGCTTTCCAGATGTAACTTTAACATGCCGCTGTGCTCATATGGTCTAAGTTTACTCGGTGAGAGGGTTTAGGGTGGTACCATGTTTAGAATAAGTTGCTTTTCAGTTTTTGCTTCATAGGTGGTGATAGACATGCATAACAAACACAGAGTCCTGCTGCCTCAGAAGCTACACCCAAACTGAAATCAAATGCTACTTATAAAACAAGTATCTCAGGGGAAGGCACAGTCTGAAAAACCAAACCAAACCAAACCAAACCAGTGTTTCATACAATATATGGTAATAGCCCCATCTCAACTGAAACACAGGGTGCCTCCAACTCTTAGCAATTCTCCTGCTTCTGCCTCCTGAGTGCTGGAATTGTTGTGCCGGAATCATGATTCCCCAAAAGACCACCACCAGGAGCTGAGTCCGTTGCAAATCACATGAGGATCTTTTTATTATAATTACAAGCTGCAGCTTGGGCCCACAGCCCCCACTGCCGAAGCGGTGAAAAGCCGAGAGACCGGTGCTCAGGTTAGTTGGGTAATTTAAGGCTTCTGTTCCCTCCCAGCATTCCCAAGGCAGGGGCGATTCCTACCTGGCAAGCATCTATTTGTCGAAACATTACATTTTGAATTGATTGGCTATAGGAAGGTCCCCAAACCATTAATCCCTCCCTAGGGGGATGGGCCAGTTTCCTAGCAACTGTATCTCTAGTATGTGGGTAAAGAATGTGGTAAGGCGAGTTCTTCCA
>CM053763.1:124084042-124182154 GCA_028658305.1 Pachyuromys duprasi
TTACAAATCATGCCTGGCAGGGGAAGAAAAGCAAAAGAGCTTTATCTTGGCCCAGACTGTCAGAGGCTTCAGTTCAGGGCTGCTTGATTCTATTTCTTTGGGTTTATGGCAGGGAGTACGGTGCAGCAATGCTCTTCCTTCACAGCCGTCACAGCCGAGAGACAGCTGGAGCACACCCCCAGTCACCTCTTCATCCCATTAGTCTCCCTCCTGAAGAGTTTACCATCCCCCAATGGTGTCACACGCCAAGCCTTCAACACAGGGGCTTTGGGGGATTAAAATTCAAACCATTAGCTGGGCAGTGGTGCACATCTTTAATCCCAGTGCTCAGGAGGCAGAGACAGGAGGACCTCTGTGAGGTGGAGGCCAGCCTGGTCTACAGAGTGAGTTCCAGGACAGTCAAAGCTATGCAGAGAGACCCTCAATCAATCAATCAATCAATCAATCAATCAATCAAACCATTAAATAGATGAAGATGCGGGGTCCTCAGAGACTTGTTCAATGTTATAGAGATAGTGGATGGTAGAATAAGACACCAGGCCTTCTGCAGAGAGTATGCCAGGCTGCTAGGTATTAGAACTTCTCAAAAGACATTTATCCAGCAAGAGAAGGCAGGCTCATTTCCCCTTAAATGTGCTGCCATCATACTAAAAATGCTGACTCCTTAGCTCTAGGTGTTTTGGTGGCCCATCCCTTGTCCTTACAGTTAAGAGCAGCTGGGGGACAGCCCTTCAGCCATGTGTGGGCTTATCCGGAAGCTCCACTTCTGCCCCAGAGCAATGGAGTTGATACCTCAGCTTCCACAGACACAATGGCATCAGCTAGCACACTCTTGCCACCTATTTGCTCTTTAATCCCTCTGTCTCATCCCACTCCTTCACTTATACTTCTAAGGAGTTTTCTGGGGTCTCTTGAGCTAAGGAGGTTGGTTCTTGAAGTGGCCCTGAACCAATGGAGAGTTGGTTTGCTCATTATTAGTGCAAGGATAACAAAGATCCCTATTAGTGGATGCCAGACAGCATGTAGAGCCTTCCCTAAGACTGATGCTTTAGCCAACTGTGGTTTCAGGAATGCATGAAGGCCAGAAAGTTCTCTAGGATATATTTAAAGAGACTAGTGTTCCTATCAGCCAGAAAGCAGACAGTGCTGAAAATCAGGCCCCAAAGCTAATCATAAGGGCTGTTGACCCCGAGGAGGCTTTTGAGTTTGATTAATGGTTCTCCAGATGGAGTTATTCCCAAAGACTCCACCTCATTTTGCCTCAGGGGTGAGAAGAAGAGCTTCCTCTGTCTGAAGTCCCCACAAATGTCCTGCCTGTGGCCTTAGTTTTCTGCAGCTGCTTAACAAGAAGCCACAGACCGGTTGGTTTAAAACAACACAGATTTGCTGTGTCACAGTTCTAGAAGACAGACACCTGGATCTTTTCTCACTGCATCCACGGCCAGTAGGTGGTACCTGTCCTCAGCATTGCCTGAACACAGATGTGAGGCACTTCCTGCTGGGGCTGCAGCCTGCTGTTGCTGTGCTCCTGGTCCATCTGATCCCGCAGAGGCCAGGGCTCCGCCATGCAAGTGGCCCAGGGGATGAGTGGTGGGGAGGCTTATCCTTGTGTGACTCAGGCTTAAACCTCCCAGAGAGGTGGGACAGTCCAAACACACTTTAGTGGGCCTTTGAAGCTAGGATGTGATGGTAGCCACCACACACTCACTGGAACACCTGGGAAAGTGTAGGGACTGGGTTTAGATAAACGGAATGTCTGTGTGGCCCCCAAACTCATAGGTTGAAATCTCATGCCTCACGTGATAGAGTTTGCAAGAGGTGTTAATTGTGCAGGTGAGCCCTCCCTTTCTTTCCTGTTCATTTCTTTTTGTAATACTTGAGACTGAATCTTAGGTTTCACTGGTACTGAGCATGTGCTCTGTTGCTGAGGTGTATCTCCAAGAGGAGCCTCACTAAATTGTTCACTGGTATTGACCTTATTCTGTAGCCCAAGTGGGCCTTGAACTTTTTGTTTTGTTTTGTTTTCAAGACAGGATTTCTCTGTGTAGCCCTTGGCTGACCTGGAAGTTACCATGAAGAGCAGTCTAGAACTCAGACTCACAGATCTGCCTGCCGCTGCCTCCCGAGTGCTGGGACTAAAGGTGTGTACCGCTGCCACCCACCCAGATAATTCTTACTCCTCATGCCCCAGCCATCTGAATAGCTGGAATTATCAGGACATGCAACCAGACCCAGATGGCAGAGCGATCCTATTCCTCCTCCTGCCACACAGCATGGCTGCGTCAGCTTTCTAGGATGAGGAAGGCGCAGTGATGGTGCTGACAGGAAGAGCTGGAGGGCACTCACAGTCCGGGGCTCATGGTGCTCCAGAGTGGGGTGAATGAATGCCAACAGTGAGTGCCTTGTGTGACCAGAGCTGAGGAAAGACTCGTGACAAGCAACAGAGAGGGAGACCAGTTACCTCCCTGCCTCTTTCTCTGAGCCAGTTCTCACTCTAGAGTCTATGATGGTTAGTTCTGTCAACTTGACAAGACCGAAAGTCGTCTAGGAGATGAGCCTCTAGAGAGCTGTGCCTGTGAGAGTTATCTTGACCATATTCACTGATGTCGGAAAGTCCATCTTAACTGTGGGTAGGGCTGTTCCTGGGGCTTGTGGTCCTGCTCCTGAACTGAATAAAAAGTAGAAGGTAACCTGAGCACATGAATTACTTGCTTCCTGGATCCTGAGGGTGAATGTAGTATGACAAGTCAGTTTCCCCTCGTGATACTGTGCCTTTCCTCCCTATTGCTGTCTTTTTTGCCATGATGATGGGTTGTGTCCCCTGGAACTGTGAGCCAAAGTAATCCCTCCCCCATACTTAAGGTGTATTTTTACCAGAATCTTTTATCTTTTATGACCCCGCAGTACCTCACCTATATGTATGATGAGGATTCCCCCAAAGCCTTCTCTGTTGCTGTTTATCAGGCTATGCCTTGTGGAGAAGTCACCTGAAATCTAATGGGCTTTCAGATATATGCTCTGAGATGACTCAGAATGCTTTGTTGTCCCGACAGTGGCTGATGAATGCCAAGTGACAGATGGGGTCCTAGCCCATGTCTGCCTCATTGTCAAACCAAGAGGTTGTGGGCTCCCTGTAGGGTCGAATCCTGGTTCCCAGCATACTTTGAACAGCAAAGCTCTGTTTGTAAGCCCTGGCATACAAGTGGCCAGGCTCCCTCCCGAGGACCTGCAATTCCAGGTTCTGCCCACAGAACACTCTAACTTCCCTGCAGAGTAAAAAGCTCAAGTTCTGGACTTCCCACCAGTTCCCACCCTGGAAAGCTCCACTCTGGAAAGCTGCACCTCCAAGAAACACTACATAAACCCTATGTAAGTTCTGAAGGGAAAGGCTTCCCCACAGAAGTGTTACAGCTCTGCTCTGTGAGGAGCAGAGGAACAATGCAAAGACACACCACACAACAAACCTCACACAAGAGATTTATTGGGAAGAGAAAAACCAGCAGGGTGGTTGCCTCTGCTCTGGTGAAATCAGCAGGGAACTGAGCAGAAAACAGGGTTTAATAGGATTTCTTAGTGGATGAAACGTTCCCAAGTGGAGATTTCCAGGGTGAGGATTGGTGGGATATCAATTCTGGAGCTCTTGAGGGAGTCAAGGATTGGCGGGTTTTCCTGTTCAGGGATTGGTGGGTTTCTGTGGCAAGCTTGCGATTCGTAAGATTCTGTTTCTTGGTCCTGATCTTGGTCTTAAGGTCAATTCAGGATCAGGGTGTTCTTCCGTTTGTCCTTTTACCCTCCACCTTGTCTTCTGCTAAGTTCTCTGCTGCTTCTCGGTAGAGCAGAGGCAGCCACACTCTTGAGTTCTTCCCTCCCAATAAATCTCTTGTGTGAGATTTGTCATGTGGTATGACTTTGGCTCCCAGCTGCCGGAATGCATTTCCCCTCAGAGCTGTCACACTTACACTGGCGCTGTGGCTCAGATAAGCTCTTCTGAGGCCTACACTCCCCCTCAGGCCTAAGATGCCCTGGGAGCCTGTCCCTCATCTCTGGTCCACCTGCAATAGGCTCACTAATAGCTCATTGGTTGCTCGGCACCCGGCACCCGGCACCTGTCCACCAGAGGCAATTAGGTAAGTGCCCCTTTGGTCAATGTAAGCATTTCCCAGACTCTGAGGAAGTGACTTGAGCATCCAGCACCCCTTGCTACTTGTGGAGGCAGAGGTTCCCCCAGCCACTGCCCAGTCTTCAAAGCTACAGCTAGCCGTCTTCACCTGACCCTGTGCCCTACCCTTGCAGCTGCAGTCCTGCCAGTTTCCTTAGGCCCAACTGGGTTACCGTGCCCCTTCCTGCCCTCTTCTCCACCTTCTCTTTGGAGCTGCCTATAGTCTCACAGATCCTCTTGACTTTTGGGGCTCCATTCTCCAACCCTTTCCTGTGGATGAGAACACCTCCCACCCCAGAACCTGGCCTTATAGTCCTCACTTTCTGGCCTCCATGGAAGCCCTGTTATCAGGCACCAAGTCTCTCCTTGGGCGAACCCAGGCTGAGCCTCTAGACCCTTTGAGTGCATTGATGTCCCACAGAATGGCTTGGGTCTTCCTTTGGTCCTCCTTGAGATGCCTTTTAGAAAACCTCCATCCTTTCTACCTGACACCCAATCTGAAGGGCCCTAAATTTGTTTCCCTGTGCAATCAAATTTAGACCCAATATTCCTTAGACAATCAATCCAAAGGACTACCTAAGGGCACCCTAGATTCTAATATTATTTGGGACCTTTTCAAAAATGTTGAGCTACCAGGAAAATGCAGAGATTTCCCATTAACTGTATCTCTCTTTTTTGTTTGTTTTATTTTGTTTTCCAAGACAGGTTTCTCTGTGTAGCCTTGGCTGTCCTGGACTCACTTTGTAGATCAGGCTGGCCTTGAACTCACAGAGATCTGCCTGCCTCAGCATTCTGGGATTAAGCGCATCTTGATTAGAGGTGACTACATGGCATAAGCCAACCAAGCAAAAAAACAACTCCTCCTGGCTATGAAGCCGAAACCAGATGATCCATCTTGCTAACAAGGCTGCCCCTTATCAGCCTCAACCCACCATCTCTTCTTTCCCTCTCTGGCCTCTTTAGTCTCCCTTTCTTCTTTCTCAGGTGCCCACTTTCAGTCATTGGCAACCCTTAGTCCTCCGGCTACCAGCTCTATTCACCATGAACCTCTGTACCTCCCCGACCCAGCCGGAACCAGCCACAGTTCTCCCTCCCCAGGAGGTTGCCTGGGGGGAGGGTGGCTTGGCCAGGATACACAGCCCCTTCTCATTAAGTGACCTCTGTCAAGTAGGAGAAAGACTGGGGCCCTGCACTACTAATTCTTCCACCTTTATTAAAGAATTCCAGTATATTACCCATTCTTACAACCTCACTTTCCACAATATTATATGAATCCCACCAACAATCTTTTTCCCAAAGAACACAGGTGAGTCTGGGACCAGGCTAGGGCACATGCAGACAAAATCTACCTGAATAATGTCACCCACCCAGCTGTGGCTGTGGCAATCCCTGACAAGGACCCTGAATGAAATGACAGTACCCCAGGGGACATCCTTGCTAGGGATAATTTTATAACTTGCCTCCTGGCTAGTCTCTGCAAGGCTGTCCTAAAAGCAGTAATTTATGAAAAAAATCCAAGAGTTCTTCCAGGACAAACACAGAAACATGTCTCAATTCCTAGAGCACCTTAAAAAGGCCGTCTTGCAATATGCAAATCTGGATACTGAGTCTCCAGATGGAAAACAACTCCTTATGACCTACTTCTTCTCCCAGGGTTACCCTGATATTAGGAAGAAGACATTAGGGACCACTGACTCTACAGGCAGAAGTCTCAGCCTTGGCCTTCAAGGTGTGTCATGAAGAGATGAAAAACAAAAATATCTGATGCTAGCTAAGGCCTTTAAGCTGGCCATCACAGCTGCCCAGGCTCCCAAAGCCAGAGAACCTCTTGGTCCCTGTTTCCCATGAGGTCAGGAGGGTCAATGGTCCAGGACTGTCCAAACCATTGCAAACAATTTTGACCATGCCATCAAGAGGGACATTGGGTGGCCAGCTATCCTCATGTCCTTCAGGGCATGCGGGCATCAAGCCTAAATCACCCTTCAGCTGAGCTCCTAGGTCTGGCCTTGGGTACCTGAGGGTGGCCCTGCATCCCTTGGCCCAACCACTGCTGTCTTCCAGAGGGAGCCATGGGTGGTCATCACAGTAGCAGAGCACTTCATGTCTTTCCTCTGGACACGAGGGCCACTTTTTAGTTTTGGGGGCCTGCTTCTCATTCCTTTTTTGTTAGAGTAGGAGGGCAGTCTTACCAACTTCGCCAAACCCCACCACTTAGCTGTATATTTAAGGATCTTCCCCTCACCCATTCCCTCCTTGAGGTACCAACCTGCCCCATGCCCTGCCTGGAAAGAGAGTTCCTAGCTAAAGTAGGAGCCTCTATTTCTTCTGCTCCTTCCCCCATCTGCTTGACCCCAGGCTCATTAGCCATGCTGTTTCCGGTCTCCAAACCATAACATCTGATACACCTTTCCCCTTACTGGCTTCCCAGGTGGATCCCCAGGTATGGGGCACCCCAAAACCTCTTTACAGCCAAACATCACTTCCCTCTTATCCAGTTACATAACTTTCACTCCCATCCAGTGCAAAAGGCGAGGCACAGCCTGCCCACCTGATTCTAGTTGTTTGGAAAGTTTTGTCTGTCTATGTTTTCTGGTGTATCCATAAGTTTCATTGTAATCATGGAGCTGAGACAGAAATTGGTCAGGCTAGGTTGTATGTATGAACGATAGTGGCCACTGCATGCCTCATTCCTGACTGGCTGTCTTTGAGTGTGCGAACTCTCTGTGTTTTGTGTTTATTGGTTTTGTTTTTGCCTCTCTGCCACTGCCAGCCGCCAGCCACCACTCCCAATGCTGCTTTGATAGCCAGAGCTCAAAATTTACCTCTGCACTTCCTGGTCACTGGATTCAGTTGACAAAAGATAGGATTCAAGAACAACGCTTGTTTAATAAGGTGTTAAATCTTCACCTACATGAACTTATTTACAAGAACACACCTCTGGCCACAGTCAGAGAAGTTAACCTTCGGATCACCTCTTACTGTCTTCTCTCCTCACCACATCAAGGGACTCCAAACACTCCTCCCTTCCCGAGTGCTCTCTCTTCAGGTAGCATTGGTAGAGGATGCCGTATTTACCTTTTGGCCATACCCACATCTCAACATTTCAAACTGCTCAAGTTGTTGATCTGATATCTAAACTTGTTCTCTCCTCACCTATTTATTCCTGTCTACACATGTCCGCATAGTGCTTCCGTGTAGATGTTTAATGTCCAAGAGACCTGTGCTTCTTACCAGAAGCCCACCCTAACAGGGTAGGAAACTCGCTCTGTATCAGGCTGTCAACTCCTTTATCCATCTGTCCTTCTCTGGGGCTTATCCCCATTTTCTCTACAATCAAAAGGAAGATTACCGTAAAACGTGGCCAAAAGCTTACAGAGGTTACCCACATTGCTCCTGCAAATGCCACAAATGATTCTGGGCTATCATAATTGTGTATCGACTACTGAATGACACTATGCCTGGCCTAGTGCTGGTTGTGCATCCTTCCCAGGTCAAACTCATAACCCATTGGACTGTCCCACCTCACCTCTCATTAACTGCTCTGAGCCAGACACCACAACCATGTCTCATCTCTCACATACTTCTCTCTGCATTACAGACTGTTCTGACTCCTCAGGGACACACTTAATGGGCACACTGGATCCCTCAGACTGTTGTAATACTTGGAATCTGAGCAGTGCCACCAGCCCTTACATCTGAATGCTCACAATACCTCCATCCTCTCTGGCACTCAGGTTTACGGCTGCCTATCCACTAGGTGCTCTGGAGTGAAACCCTGATAAAGGACCCTTGCTTTCTCCCATCACAGGGCTTATAGTGACAAATGAGTGGTTCAAATCCCACCTTTTCTAGCAGTCTGGCTATAGCCCCTGGAGCAGCCGGACCAACTACTTCCCTGGATATTTACCTCAGTTTTCATCTAAGTTCATCCAAGATCTCCAATGGATGGCTCAGACCATCCTTACCCACCAGGCCCAAATAGACTCACTGGCTGCCACAGTGCCACAAAAGCTGTAAGGATTAGATTTACTAACAGCAGAGAGAGGTGGTCTTTGATTTCTATCTCTTCCTCATGAAAGAATGTTGTCACTGTGCCAACCAGTCAGGTATAGAAAGGACAAGATCCAACAACTCCAGATGGATTAAAAAAAAAAGTCAGAAACACCTTGATGCTCTAGCCAGTGGCTCATTGACAGTCCAGTATGGAACTGGGTATTGCCCTTCATAAGCCCCCTCCTCATTTTCTTAATCCTACCTAGTCACACTCTGCCTCATAAACTTCTTGTCTAGATTTCTTCAACAACAGTTCTGAAAGTCTTCTAGTCAGACTGCCAATCAGTCAGACTACCAGCCCCTATCTACCTAGCCAGAGGCCTGGGACTCCCAGTTATATGGTGAAGATCAAGATTGCCCCAAGGACTTCGATGCCCCCCATTCAGCAGAAAGTGGCCTAATGATAACATCAACCCCCCTTTCCCAGCCCCTGATTGTTAATCAGTAATAAACAAAATGTGGGGAAGCCCCTTGAGGCCTACAGGTGCCAGGCCCTTTGCCAAGACCTCCAGGGGCAGGTTCCACTGCAGAACAGTCTGTGCTGACAGCTGGCCCCAGTCCTTGCCCTATAGAGTAAAAAGTCCACCAGTGTTCACCCTGGAAAGCTCCGCCCCAAGAAACATTAACCATCTTCTGCCCAGCTCCCTACCACTTCTCACCCAAGCAGAGGCAGCCACCCTCCTGGCCTCTTCCCTCCCAGCTGCCAGGACACCTTTCCCTCGGAGCTTAGACTGGTGGTGTTTTCCCTACCTGTGGAACTGAAGTCTTTGGTAGAAGGCAAGTCAGCGCCTCTGCGCTTTGGAACTAACATAAGAAACTCACAGAGGCTGAAGAGAGAAGGTCTAGGAAGTCAGAGCTTCCCTGAGGCAGACAGCTGCCTAGTCAAGGTTCTCCTACTGCCAGGGGTTGCCTCTCAGCAGCCCAGGAAGTCAGGAGGGGCAGAGATGAGAAGCCTGGAATGGGCAGTGAACCGTACAGGTATCACACACCCCGGGAAGAGCTGACGGCTAGTCCAACTTTAATTCCAGAGAACAAAGGCTGTATACTTTTTGGGGAGGGGACAGGAAGGAGAGGGCTCCAAGGATAGGTGTACATATTTGGTTGGAACTAGGTACTTCAAGGATGTTTGATTTGCATTAAACAGCACACTGCAATCATAAGAGTAGAATGCCAGTGCTTAATTAGCACATGAGCGAAGGGAGGGGAGAGCTAGCAGGGAGCTGTCTCAGAGGCCATCTATCAAGTGTGGCTAAGGGAGTCTATCTAAAGACACGCTCCAGATGAAGTCAGGCAGAGAGCAGGGGACCCCGCCGAGGGGAGGAGTTCTACTGAACTCTTAAAGGCTATCTGTCCTGGAAAGAACTGCAACTGTAACCTCAACCAGCAGGTATCCAACACAAGGTGACCGTGGCTAGCCCCTGGAAGGGCATGTGTCACCTCATCAGAGGCAACCTAAGCCTTGAGAAGAGCTCCCCAGGAGCCGGTGGGGAGGGAACCAGTTCGTCCAGGCACGGCCTTGGCCTACTCTGCAGCTGAGCTCACCGACCTCCCATTGTCCTTTCTGTTTTTGCTTTGGAGACTGTTGCTACAATGGTAGCAACCACCTTGCAGCCAGTCACAAATGGACTTTATGTCAAACCTACATGTGTGCAAGCAGCACTAGGGGGTGAGTTGGCCCTGGTTTAAGCAGCAGCAAAGGGGACAGACTTTGCTTTCTGGTAGTACTACGGCACTGGGAATGGTCATTCACTCGTGGTGGTTAGAGAAGACAGATGCCCCATGGGGTGCCTGACCACTGGGTCATAAGGCACATTCCCAGCTTTCCCTCTTCCCTTCCTCTCCCTGCATCATACTCTGTGTCTCCTGCTTCTGGGGTTGCCATCTGTCCTGAGCTGAACAGCTCCCCCTAGGGTGCTTCATGCCCAGAACCTCAGACTGTAGCTTATTTGGAAACGGGTTTTGCAGATATAAGATGCAGGAATGTGTGTAAGAAGAGAAGGGACAGAAACAAACCGTGTGATGATGGTCACAGAGGTCAGGGCGATAAACCTTAAACCAAAGAGTGCAGGCAGCATGAGCTGCAGAGGGAGATCAGGGTAAATTCTTCCCTGGGGCCAGCCCTACCTCCTCTTCAAGCTAGGACTGCTGGCCTTCATAGCTCTGACAGAACAGATCTACAGCCCTGGAAAATAGGCACCCCAACCCCAGACCTACCTCAGTTCTGCCTGGGAGCAACATGCCGGGAGTCAGCCCTCACCACGTGGGCTCCTTTTGTTGCCCTTCATGTCTGCCCTGGAGCTTGTCTAGTCGTTGCTATCAGAGAAAGACAGGGCAGACCCAGCCACCAGACCCCTACTCCATCAGTTCCCCAGCTGTGGAGCAGTCCACACCGGAAGCACTCTGGCCCTGGACAGAGCAGTCCACACCAGAAGCATGCACTCCGGCCCAGGACAGAGGAAGGAGCTCCCACTCCTCAGAGCTGGCCCTGCTAGGATGGAAAGCCTCCTGCCTGTCACCCTTTGTCCCTGTTGCCATTGCAGGCAGGACACCTTCTTTCCAAGCTGGCTCTTCTCAGCTGCAGCCCTCTCTCCAGCCCTAGCCTTCAGTCACTCCTGTCCTCACCCCCGGAACAGAAGCTGGTATTTGAAAAGCATCCTTCCTCCTGCCCTGTAAACATGTGGGCAGAAATAGAAGCCTGCAGGCCGGAGGGCGTGATTGCTGGTTGCAGAATCAGGCGAAGGCTGCTGCCTGGGTGGGCCTGACTGCGTGGGAGCCCAAGGCAATCCAAAGGCCGCTTTAAATAGCTCCCCGTGGGTACATGCAGCAGAAAGAGGGCAGACTGCAGGCGGCGAGAGGCAGGGCAGGGGCGGGGGCTGGAGCTGCCAGGTTGAGCAGTTGCAGAGGAGTTTGGCAGCTGGCCTCTGGGTCCAGGTGAACTCAACAGCTCTGGAAACTTGAGCCCACCAGCCCCTCCCCAGAGGTCCAGAGAACTGCAGCTGACCCTGCCTGCTTTCCTGGCAGAGGACCTAGACTGCAGTAAGGGAGAGAAGTGGCAGTAGGTAGTCTTGGACTATCCATAGTGTGTACCGTCTAGGTTCAGGTCCCCAACCCCAGGCAACTCTAATGGGTGGAGCTGGAAACAGTAGCCATGTAGGAAGCCTGTAGAACAGAGGTATAGAGATGAAGAAAGACCCTGTCCCTGGGCCTGAGCAGGGACATTCCTGTTCTGTGGTTGTCCTGAGATGCTTGTTTGTTCTGCCTTTCCTGCTAACAGGAGCTGGAGGACCAAGTGACCCAGATCTAGCTTTGCCCCACCCCCTCCCCATATTCTCTGCTGGCTCCCGGGCCCATTCTATTGTTGTAGCTCCTGGTCACACTAGGACCCAGTGCTCCCACTCTCTGAGGGCCTGGAAAGCCACAACCTTGTCCTTTAACACAAAGCAGCCAAGGTGGGGAGGGTGTGGGGCGGGGAGCCTGTATGTCGTGGATCTTTGAGATGAGACAGAGAAGGAGCACGGGTCTGTGGTCTGAGCAGAGGGACCAGTGACTTCCTCTGCACTTGGAGAATTACTGGCCCTGTGTGCCTCATGAGCTCTCCAGTGACTGTAGAGCAGCCCACCTACAGCGGTTTGGGGCTGTGGAGGGCCACTGGCAGGGGCTTTCTGTGGACACTCTCACGATTCACACAGTCACTTGCCACGCTCCTTGGCAAAAGCAGGGAACCACCAGGAGGATACCGCAGGACACCGTATGAGCATATGGCATCACTCTGGTTAAGCAGGGCGGTGGGTCTGGCTGGCTGTCACCTCTTGAGCTGCTAGCTGTTGACTACAGCCCGGGTGAAAAGCTGTTCTGCTAAGTGTACCTTTGCCTCTTCCACGTTAAAGACTCAGTGAGTGGGAAAGCTGGAGCCCACAGGAGCTGCCTGTCACAGCCACATGCTCGAGCGGCTTCAGGGTCCTCAGGCTGCTGTGGGAGTAGCTAAGGGTGTGTGTAGGGCCTGAGAGTTCCCATTACCTCATCCAAGAAGGCACCACAGTGGCACCTTGGGCCCAAGCCTCTACCAGGTGATCAAGGGAGTAAACCACTCAGCCAGGTTTCTGCAGCTCTGCCTTTCCCGATGCTCCAGACACATCCACACAGCGCCTCTTCTGACCCTGGACAGAGCAGTCCACACCAGAAGCATGCACTCCGGCCCAGGACAGAGGAAGGAGCTCCCACTCCTCAGAGCTGGCCCTGCTAGGATGGAAAGCCTCCTGCCTGTCACCCTTTGTCCCTGTTGCCATTGCAGGCAGGACACCTTCTTTCCAAGCTGGCTCTTCTCAGCTGCAGCCCTCTCTCCAGCCCTAGCCTTCAGTCACTCCTGTCCTCACCCCCGGAACAGAAGCTGGTATTTGAAAAGCATCCTTCCTCCTGTCCTGGACGCAGCCCCTGAACTTCCCTGGCTCCAGGTGTGTTTCCAGTTCTGAGATTTTGAGGAAGGCATTCGAAAGCATGTGGCTTTGGAATCTGGGGTTCTCAGATCATGCTCCCAGATCTGTTTCTGCCTTTGTAGCAACAGCTCCAACACAGCCCAATGACAGGGAGGGGCAGATGCCAGTGCATCTTGCTGGTGTCATCAAGCTGATTATTCTTATTTGCAACCCCCTTACCTAGAGTCATTCCCCGCTAGTCAGCTTCCTTGCCGGGACCCTAACCCCATAGCTTTCCCTGCACATGATGCATGCTTACTCCAGATTTTGTGGGTTTTCCCAGGCTGCCCCTACCTACATCCTTCTCATGTAGCCTGTGGCAGAGAAGCACAGGGGGAAAAGACCACAGAGGAACTCCCACGTGCAGCAGAGACATGACCAGCTGCCAGGCCAAAGCTTTATTTCATGCTGGGACCAAAGAGGCCTCATAATGCCCTTCTCCCCAGTTCACCAAGAGAATGGTCATCCACCCACGCTCGTGTTCTCTCTCATCCTGATCCCACAGAGCGAAGGCCTAGAAATCAGGGTCATCGTGAGTCTAAAAATTCACAGCTCCCAACGGCCCAGCAGTGCTGGGCTCGGCTTCAGGGTCAGGCTGTGTACAGCCCTCTAGGTAAAGCCCACCCTGCTCCATCTCCAGGAAGAGCAGACCAGTCTTTAGGGCAAAGCTGAGGTAAAGCTCAGCAAGCAGAGGCTTCCTCTCTGCCCACATAGAGACCCAGAGAGAGGGCTGTTTGTCCAGGAGTCTCTGGCAGCCACTGTGTGTGGTACAGGTACTGCTCTCACATGGTGTACGCTGCCCAGTAGATGACGTTGACGGCTGCAAATGCGGCAGGGAACACAGCCCGGGCATAGATGTCAATGGTGTCTGCATCGATGGGTCTGAGTCTGGACCGGATGCCTCCTGGGCCCCCTGGGCGGGACCCTCCCTCTCTCTTTGCCTCCACTTCCACAGACCTATAGGAACCCATGAGGTTTCCGGGGACACGGCCCTGCCGGCGGGAGATGGCCAACTCCTGGCTGACCCCAGCAGCCGAGAGGGAGAAGAGGACAATGGCATTCCTCACGTCCATCTGCAGGAGGCAGGGGCGGGGGGGGGGAGATCAGTGCTGAGGCAGGGCTCCTGTGCAGTACCCTGTTCAGGCCAATGGAAGCATTCTTTCTTTTCTCATCAAGCACCACTGCAGCCCTACCGTGTACTGTGCCGAGGAGCTGGCTCCTGGGGGAGGGACTCATGGTCAACGGTGACCTCAGAGCCAGCCAGCAGAAGAATAATATTCTTTCTGCTCCTTGTGCCAGGTAGGAGTCCATTCTTGCTCCATGCCCCCCATTATTGGCTCTGAACCCCCAGGCAAGCCCACTCTCTGTCTCACCTCTGCCCTTGGCTTTGCAACCTTGACCTTGGCCTTCTGTTTCTTCCTGTAGTCAGCATTGAAGTGGGCAAATGCGTATTCCACCAGGGCAGCAAACACAAAGACGTAGCAGATCCAGAAATACACATCCAGAGCCTTGATAGCTGAAGCCCTTGGCAGGGAGGAGCGGGCACTAACCATGAGTGTAGTCATTGTCAGCACAGTGGTGATGCCTGGTTGGAATGGTGACCGTTGCTGGAGCCCTAGTGTCTCCTTCCCACCCTAGCCAGCAGGGCCTGGGCCCCAGAAAGAGGAGAGTTTTCCAGCCCTCCACTGCTCCCACCCTGGGCTTCTGAGACCAACCCTATTCTGGCTGGCCATGGTGCAGGACAGACAGAATGAGATCTAAAGTCCAAGGGACTGGTTCATGGCTAGCAGGGTGGCCCAGCCCTTGGACAGCGCTCTTCTACCTGCCCATGGGACAGAGAGACAAGTTTCATACCTAGAGATACTCTGGCAGGCACGGCTGCCTGGCTAATCCAGAAGGAGACCCAGGACATGGCAACCAGGAGCACAGAAGGCATGTAAGACTGGATGATGTACACACCACGATTCCTCCGGAGCTGAAAGTGCAAGCTGAGCCGTGGGAACTGGCCCGCTGTGGGGACCACACACAGTCAGGCCAGCTTTTTTCGACCACCCGCCTGCCCCACATGCCTCAGGAAGAGCTGTGGCTGGCTGCTGGGCCTGCTATGAGGCTCAGCTGGGAGACCCTAAAACACCCTCTTTCTACACCTTGCCCTAGGTCTGGGCACAAGGATGCTGGGTCACCCAGATGAAGAAGAGAAGGCTTAGGGTTTGCTGAATCAGTTCTGACAACCTATCCAGCTAACGTCAGGGTAGCTGCCCCTACCACCACCTCTGGCCTTCGACCCCACTCTATGATGTCCCACACCGAAGGAATGACCAAGGGAGAGGCGTGGTCCTGGGGCTCAGCGCCCAAAATACCCACCTTCATGTTCTTTGAGCCTAGAGAACTGGGAAGAAATAAGCCAGGAATAAGAAGGTGGGAATCTAGGTCTACGGCATTGCAGCTTGTTCCCACTCCATGTGAGCACAGCCAGCAACACCCAGCTAAAGCCTAACTCAGCGGTTTTCCAGCTGCACCCTCGGCCCTCAGAACTGGCTGGCAGCTCCCTTACAAAGCACAAGAGACCTGCAGGCAGCTCACGGGAATGCCCACATTACCCGATTTGAAGTTCATCAGCTCGGTGGTGAAGCGGTAACTGGTGATGGTGAACTGGGCCAGCTGCAGCCTGTCCAGCCCGTGGATCTGCTCCTGGTTTTCTGACCAGTAATAGACAATATCCTCAGAAGAGTAGCCATCTGGAAGAGAGCCCGTCGGTGGGCAACAGGGCCCTGCTCAGCCCCTGGCAGCCTCAAAGGAAATGCCACCTCTATGTGGAGAGTCTGGGGGGTGGGGTTGACCAGGTAACAGCAACAAAGACTCATCAAGCGTGTTCACTCAGGGGTGGGACGGTGGAGGGAGTGTCCTGAGCTCCAGCACAACACTCTACATCTTTGGCAAGGCTGACAGGGTCAGAGGTGCTGCCAAAATTGAAGCCATCATTCATGGGGGTGCCAAGAGAGCCAGGTTATCTGTGTTGGGATAGCCTGGTGGCCACGGCCACTTGCGCTGGCTAAATCCCTTCAGGCCTTCCAGCTCATTTTTCTCCTACATAGGCTACTGGTCCTTAGGGGAGCCCTGTCCTGGATGTTTCTCTGTTCTCTGAGCCAGGCCACCCTGACCCTGAGCTTCCCAGCCTTGCCACCCTGAGTGCCCTGCTCCGAGAGAGGATACAGTGCAGCCCCAAACAGAAAGGAGGGGGAGGCACTCACAGCTCTCCAGGTCCAGCATGCATTCCTGCTCGTCCATGGGATACTTGGCGAGGTCCATGTCACAGGCCACCGTGGAGGTGATGCTGTGTAGGCAAAGTGGGTTAGTGAGGTCATGGTTCCCTTTGGAAGCCAATGGATCACCTGCCCCTAGACAGCAGAGATGCCCCCTGCATGGAGAAGCCACCTGAGGGCCAGGAGAGATGGCTCAGCGGTTAAGAGCACTGGCTGCTCTTCTAGAGGACCCAGGTTCAATTCCCAGAACCATGTGCTCATGACTGTCTGTAACTCCAGTCCCAGGGGAGCTGATATCCTCACACAGGCACACATGCAGGCCAGTGAACATAAAATAAAAAATAGCTTTGTGGGGAGCAGTGTTGCATGCCTGTAATCGGCACTTGGGGAGGCAGAGGCAAGCGGATCGCTGTGAGTTTGCCGCCAGCTTGGTCTACAAAGTGAGTCCAGGACAACTGAGTCTACACAGAGAAACCCTGTCTCAAAAACAAAACAACAAAAGACAGAGGACCTGAAGCTCAGCTGCCTCTTGTAACATCTGAAGCTAAAGTCGACTAAGCGGCCTCTGAAAGTCAGAGGGTACAGTGGGCATCACGTGTCTCCCTGTCTGGAAGAACAAGGGTCTGTGCCCGAGCTCACGGGTGCGCTAGCAGAGGGCAGGCCCTGCTCACCGGATGCTGTATAAAATTACACCGTCAGGCTGCAGGCGGATAAGCTTGTTCTCCACAGTCACGTCGTGGAACCAGGCAGACTTGGCATTCACAATGAAGGTGTCGGGGAGCCACAGCTTGTCCACAAAGCGGCTGTCCAGGCCTAGGGTCTCATTGGTGTGGTTGTAGGAAAGCCTGCTGTCTCGCCAGCTCTGGTGCAGGAACACCGTCATGGTGTATTCCTGCAGAGAAGGAGGGCAGCTTTGGCACCACTGTCTTACCATCTCCCTGATTGCACACAACCCAGGGCACTGTGCTAAGTGGCACCTACCATGTTTGCCTCTGAGATGTGGTCAATGCTGGCCACCTCCAGGGCAAGTGCCACATTCACAGGGGGGCCTGTAAGAATGAAGAGCTGCTGAAGTTGCTGTAGTAGAAACCCCCAATCAGGACGGATGAGATAGAAGAATAATCAAGGCCTTTTCACATTTGCCAGGGAGATTGCTCTTCCCTCTGGGATGCCTGGGGCTTGAAATCCAATGAACCGCTGGAGTTGCCAAACCAGAGCCCAGCATAGCCCATGCCCACAGCAAACCCAGGGTTGGAGCTGTTTCTGCCTTCTCATGCTCCCGCCCACATCAGCTGCCTGTACCTCCAATGCCTGGCCGGAAGTTTCGGGCATAGCCCTCCATCAGGCCATCCAGGTTGGGGAGCCAGGATATCTCCAGGTTGGAGCCCACGTAGTCCCCAATGTCATTCATGGCTCTAGGAACACAAGGCCAACTGGTCATAGCAGGCAGAGCACCTGAGCCTGGGGTGGAGCATGTCCTCAGCTCTCAGGCCAAGGAGGAGCAGGCGTCAGCCCCTCTGGGCCCTTCAGGAAACAGTCCTCCAGGCCTCTGCTGCCATCCTGCCCAGCGGTTTACCTTCCTGTGTGGCCTTGAGGGATGGTGCCTGTGCCCACTTCAGGATGTTGGCCCTGCTCCAGGCTTTCTTGGGGGTCTCCCTAGTCCACTTCCTCCACATGTCTATGGAGGAAAGTCAAAGGCTTGGCAAGGATGGACTGGAGTCCCAACCACCAGGGCTCTTCTCTAAAGCAGAGAACTCCAACAAGAACACATAGCTTTCCTGTCAGCAAAGATTCCCTGGATATGGCTGAAGAGAAAGAGGATTGAGAGATGCCCAGAAACTTCAGCACTTTTTTCTCAGGAATGCCTGCCTGCCTCCCCTAATCCCACCAAGCAGCCATGGGAATCTAGGGCTCAGCCGGAAGCGAAGCAGCTGGGGACAGGTGGATACCACAAAAGCCTGTGCTGGCTTTCCTGTTCCCAACAGGGTTGCTGGGTAGGACAGAAAGGCAGGGAAAATCTTGGGGATACGAAAGGGGAGGAGCTCACTTGGGAACCCAGTTGAAGCTTCTCACCAGCACAGAATCAACAGCTGCTTATGCCCTTCGGTTCTACCCAGCTGTAAGTCCTAAGCCCCTCAGAGCATGGAGGCTCTCCCATGAGAAGCCTGTGTGTTTTACTTTCTCTGCTTGCTTTTGGGAAGCATGCACACTCTAGTTATGGCCTTCTTTCTGACTGATTTGTTTTTTTTTAATCCTCATGCTTAAACCTATATTAAAATATCATTAATCAAATCTGGCCCTGTAACTCCAACACTCGGGAGACAGAGGCAGGCAGAGGCCTATGAGTTCAGTTTATATAGTGAGTTCCAAGCCAGCCAAAACTATATAATGAGATTCTGTCTATAAATAACAAACAAATAAAAAACATAAATATCTCCATCTCTACTTAATATACTAGCTAGTCCTAAATTTTTTTCTGTACTAAAGCCACAAAACCCAATTTGACCTGAGTTGAGACTTTGGGGAAAATCCCCAGGCTACTGAGGGTAGCAGTGTAAACAACCCTTCCAAATGGATCAAAAATTACACGAGACAGACATCGGGAGCACCCCACACCTGCTCTCGGTAGGAGCCCTCGGCACCCTCTCCATACTTCCCTCTGCTTGCTGAGGCTGAGTCCCACACCCTTCCTCACCCTCCCAGCCTTCATTTCCATTGGAACCTCAATACGGGACCGTATCTGAGGATAAGGTCTTTGTGAGTGCCATGAGGGAAAGGCCGCATTGCAGAAGGGCAACAGATGGCACAGATGGGAAGGCAGATGAGGGGAGGGGCTGGGAAGCGCCTATACAAGATGAAGGGTGCTGAGTCCTGCTGGCTGCCACTAGAGGCAGGGGTGAGAGCCCAGAGCAACTGTCCTCACAGACCCTCCAGAGGGCCTGGGGTTTCTGCTTCAGAAGCACACAAGATCTCTGTTGTTTGAAGCTACCCAGCTTGTGTAATGTACTGTGGCAGCCTAACACACTAATGCACGCTGCACTCCTGCCCATGGGGCAATGATCCTAAAACAGAGTGGGAATGACATGGGCAGTCAAGGAGCTAGATGTGATGGACCTGAGGAAACTGCCGCTGCCGCGTGGCAACTATGTCTGCTATTGGACAGAATGTCCCTTTGTGGTCCAGCATCCTTCAGGCTTCAGTGAGGTTGTTCCTTCCACTTCAGAAACAAGAGCACAGGGCATTCTCTCACACTATGCACTAACAAAGGGTCTGCAGCCTTGAGAGACCTTATGTTATTACAACATCTCCTGTTATGATGTTGACACATAACTTTTTGTGCAAGTCATGAAGAGAAACATCCCAAAGAAAGGTCCTGTCTGCTGTTATTTGGGAGGGTAAAGTGTTATTTTACCCCATAAATACATCACCCACTTCATAAATATTCATTAAAATGTCTTTAAAATCCACAATCCAGAACCACTGAACTGCCTTGGTACAGCCCACTCCAATCTCTTTTAGAGTACTTGCTTTGCTAAATAAACTACTTAAATTGTCTAAGTCTCTTGACAGAATTCCTTTCTTCAAGAAGAGAAGAGCCAATGGACCTCCTCAGGAAGAGAGGCCAGTCACTCAATGACCCTCCTGATACTCCTGATACTCTCACCATCACTGTACCTGTCTCACTAGGGACAGAAGAGTCACTTTGGATGTGGAACTATCAAGAATGAGGCCTCTTGCTGGGTTACCTTGTCAGGCCACTGCAATGCCCCTCAACCCTCCTGGGCACCGAATGCCCAGCTCGCCTCTGTGCATTGCCTGCTTCTCTATATGTTTTTGTTTTTATTTTTTGAGACTGCATCTCTCTACATAGCTCTGGTTAGCCTAGAACTCACTCTGTAGATTAGGCTGATCTTCAACTCATAGAGAGTCATCTGCTTCTGCCTCCTGCGTGCTGGAATTAAAGGTGTGTACCACAGAGTCTGGCTGGCTGCTTCTCTCTTAGTGCAGGGTCACTCAGTCAGGCTCATCTTCAGGCTCCTGTTTCTTCAGAGGAGGCACCACCCTGACCCCACCCCCACCCTGTGTGAGGACTGCTACCATGCCCTGCTGTGCCACTGTGGCCAATGGAAGACTAGTTTTCCTCTCCATCTCACACCCCTGAAGACAATGCTCTTCTGCTTTGTCCATCCTTATTTCTTCCCTGCCCCTTCTCCAGACTCTCCGGCTCTCCCTGGGCTGCTGCGCTTGGTCCCTGTTCTCTTTATCTCCAGCTTCTCCTACCTACCTTCCAGTTTGTTCAGCTCCTCTCTCCTCCCCCAAATGCCAACACCTTATTCTCTCTCTCTATTCCCTCTTCAGGAATTATTCCTAACTCTCCTTCCCTTTACTCCAAATATCATTGAGTGACTCCTTGTACAAGGTATGTATGCATGCATGTTCATGTATGTGTGCATGCATATGTATTTAAATGCTTGTGGAAACCTTGGGTATCATTTCTCAGGTCTGTCCACCTTGTGTTTGAGACAGGATCTCTCAGTAGTTTGGTGCGCTGGTGTGGGGTTTGAATAGGAATGGCCTCCATAGACTCGCGTGTTGGAGTGCCTGGCCATAGGGAGCGGCGCTAGCAGGTGAAGCCTTGTTGGAGGAAGTGTGTCGCCATGGGGGTAGGCTTAGTGTGGCACACAGTCTCCTTCTGCTGTCTGTGGATGAAGATGTAGAGCTCTCAGCTCCTTCTCTAGCACCATGTCTGCCTGCATGCTGCCATGTTTCCTGCCGTGGCAACGATGGACTAACCCTCTTGTAAAGGAAAACATTCTACTGGGGCTGGCTTTCCGTCTCAAAGAGTTGCTGTGATCATGGCATCACCTCACAGCTATAAAGCCCTCACTAAAACAACTGGTGACCTAGGGTGTGGCTGCCCCAGACCTCCTGCTTGTACCTTCATGTTGCTGGCATAAACTACCACCCCCAGCATTTTTACATGTTAGGGCTCAGACTCATGACCGTATGCTTGTGTGGCAAGCACCAGCTGAGCCATCTCTCTAGACCATCAAGCAACTCCTGTCTAAGGCTGCAAAGTGGACAAATAGTCACAGCCAGGTTAGGTAGAAGTCTGATACTATGACAAAAGTCAATACAAGTGGTGTTAAGAGTGATGCACTCAGGCTGGAGAGACGGCTCAGCGGTTAAGAGTACTGAATGTTCTTTCAGAGATCCTGAGTTCAATTCCCAGGAACCACATGGTGGCTCACAGCCATCTATACTGGGATCTGATGCCCTCTTTTGGCATTCAGGTCTACATGCAGATAGAGCACTCATCTATATAAAATAAATAAACAAATCTTTAAATTTTATTTCTAAAAAAGAGCAGTACATCCCAGAGGTGGGGTTTCAGGATCTGTTCTGCCTAGGCTGGAGACTATACAGAGGGACAGAGAGAGTTCTGTGTTGTGCACAAGTCATGGTCAGTGGCCATGGCAAACAGGAAGTAGACATGAAGAGCTCTGAAGACAGGAAACACCTCAATCTGGAGTCAGGGCAGGAATTCTGAACAGCAGATCTCATAGTTAAATTCACATTTTAAAAAAGATTTATTTATTAATTATTCAGTGTCCTGCCTGGTTGAGTGCCTGCAGCAAGAAGAGGGCACCGGATCTCGCAATACATGGTTGTGAGCCACCAAGGACCTCTGGAAGAACAGCCAGTACTCTGACCTCTGAGCTATCTCTCCAGTCCTGGTTAAGTTCACATTTTAAACATACAGGTATGGTAACACATGGCAGTAATCTCAGAAGTAGGGTCAGGAGGATCAGGAATTTAAGGCCAGCCTCAGATATATAGTGAGTTCAAGGCCAGACTGGGCTACATGAGATTTTGTTTCAAAGAACCAAATAGGGGTGGGGACAACTTAAGTGTCCTGGGGATCCAGACACAGCCTTGCCTTTCTCTGCACATGGCAAAGTCATGATCCTATGACTTTATTGACTATTAGGTGTATCTTAGGAGCACACCTCCTTCATCTGCTTCATACACTGAACCTTGAAGAGCCAGTCTTCTAACAAGATTTCCTTAGCTAACAAAATTGTCCAGACCTCTGGCCTACCAAGTATTGCTGCTTTAGCCCATCACAACGGGCAGGACAAGGTGTTTGGGTCTATCATTTATTCCAACCAGAGAGCTATTGCTCCTCAGAACTCCCCTAGAGTGAGAGACAGAGCTGGGGATGAGACAATGTAGTTACAAGGTATGAAATGGTTAAATTAAGTCCTGGTCTCTCACAAAGTGCAAACAAGAATGCAAATGAAAGTCATCCTGAAGGCCAGATGTAAAGGAACTTGAAATGGGCTTTATTTTTGGACTACCCAGCTGTCATCAAGCCAGCTCAAAATGAGGCCATCAGGAGACACTGTCCTTCCTGGCCCTGTCTCAGGGCAGTGGCACATGTGTGCACACTTCTCTATCCTCATACTGTGTCTCCTTAGCATGTGAAAGTAAGCCTTTAGGAAGGTCACCTTGAATCGGCAAAGCCAAAGCACTTGCTATGTTCTAGAAGAAAGGAGGAGACTTTCCTCGCTCCTGTGTCTCTCCTCTGCTGGAAGAGTGACTGCCATTTTTTCAGCTGCGAATGCGTACAGAGGACTGGAGTGTGAGAAAGATTCAGCTACATGCTGGCGTCTAGGATCTGAAGCCCACAGTTTCTCGTCTTCCCGGTAAGACCACCTTACCTACTCTTAGTCACGGGCTCACGACAGGTTTTGCAGAACGGCTGTGCTACAGGTTCACAGGCTCTGCGCTCAAGAAACACAACATAGGGTGGACAGGTCTCCAATTTTATGAGTAAGGTGCAGTGATCTTGGCAGAGAGCTGCTGTTTCTCCAGCTCCCTTGGAGACTACTGCTAGCCTAAGGTTGGGGCATTTTTTGGATAGATGGATGGAAAGTCTCAACCATGTCAGGCTTTGGTTTAGGGATTCAAAGTCCTGGAGCAGAGCAGATGCAGAGAAAACACACAAGCTGAGCCTCCGGAATGACTTATAGTGTGTTATGGGCGCTTCTTCCTTCCTCCCCCATAGAGAAATGAACCCGCCTGTACACCTCTGGAGACAGAAAGGGAGGGGGTGCAGCCGAGCCAGGCAACGGATGCTCCTCACTGCAGCACCCACTGTGCACACACAAGCCCACGGATCCCACAGCGCTGCTTTTAGAGCAGCATGCTCCTTCCTAGCATCCCAGTTACCAAGGCAAAAGAGAGTACCGCGACCATCACACGGACTGCGAGTGCCAGGGAGATGGAGGTGCCAACAGCCTGGGAGAGACGCCCACACGGGCATGCAGTTGACAAGCCCAGTGCCCGCTCTATATGCAGGCCTTCCTACTCTGTGCCCAGCCCACAATATGACATATACACTTGTTTTCTGCCACACAGTCTTTCCTACAAGGGACCACTAAGGTCAAGACTGAGGAAGATGTGGAGATAAGAAGAGGTGAGGCTGTCTGAAGTAGAAGGGCAGCAAAGGTGAGGGGGAGAGCCTGCACGGAGAGCACCAAATCTGAAGGTCAGCACAAGGGCTGAGCTGGCAGCTGGCTTCAGCTCCGTCCTCTGGAGAGACCCTTTTTACCTGCCACCCTGCTCCACATTGTGTCATTGTCAGGTCAGGCCAAGAGAAGGAAGTCTGGACGGAGCCATCTAAGGAGAGACTTTTAAGAAATGACAAGACAGTAACTGTTTCACTTAGAGGATGAGATGGAAGCTCGGCAGAGCAGTGGCGCCCTCCACTTTGCGTGTGTACTGTTCCATGTAACATTAGGATAATGACAAGTCTTGGGTCCCTCAGCTTTTCTGCCCAAGAAAACAGATCCACAGCCCTTACCCAATGCCTCAGAAGCTCCACAGAAGCCATGATTCAGAATTTCTTTTTTTACTTTGGGGAAGGGGATAGGCTACACATGCAGATTTGAGGGAGGGGTCTGGAGAATTTCCCAGCCAGCAACCCATAAATAGGCCCTGTAAATAGAATAAATAGACAGAAAATGAGCTTCGTGTCAGCACAGGACAGGATTTGCCACCAACTGAGTTTTGGTGTCATGCTCAGACTAAAATGTTGGGATGTAAGGGCCTCTCAAGTTTCAAATTCTTGGCTATGTGGCCATGGACAAGGCCAATATCCAACCTCAGAGCATCAAACATGACAGCTGCAGCTGTGTTACTAGGCTTCACACTTCTGGGGAAAAAAAGGAAGCGAAGTCCACAGGACTAAAGAAGGAACAAAGCATTTCCTGGGCATTGGCTGATCAGAGGCTCGCGGGCAGTGCCCATTTCTCTGGTCTCCAACCTCGCTATAACATTTGTAGCCAGGCCTGGGCCTTCTGGACTTGTCTCCCACCTGCCAGCAGAGAAGCTCAGACACCTGCATGACCTGCTTCCTGGGTCTCTACGGCCAAAATACAGCTGGCAGGCAGCCATGTCTGTTGTCTAACCCTCTCCCGTGCCCACATCAGCTGCCCTCAAATCCAGAGAGCTCTTTGGACTGCTTGACTGCTGCCTCTTCATCCAAATGATTTTCAGAAAGGCCCTTCTGTTGCCTCTCACGATTCTCATGACAGGTGGCTCTGCCCAAGGTGACCAAGGTGACCGAGGTTGGATTTTAGGTCCCAGCGAGCAGAGAAAGAAGTTAGGGACTGTGGTGTTGGAGGCTACTGAAAGGAAGCCCCTAAGGCCTCTCTTCTTAGACCCTCCAGCTCCAGGACTGTTTAGTCCTCCTTCTCCCGAAGAATATAGCCCCCTTCTATGGTGGGTATGTGACAGGACTACGTGGTTGCTATTCACCTGCAATCAGGGTTCAGTCCGTAAACTCTGAAGCAACTCCTGAGAGAAGACCTGCAATCGCCTTCCCTTCCTGAAAGGGTTGGGACAAACCTTCCGGAGGCATCCATCCCGAGGCATCCATCCCGGCTGGAGGCAACGGGCTGGCCATTCTTCCGGACTCTCTCAAGGACAGACCCTCTCCCCACCGCCCTAGTTCTCAAGGCTTTCCTTCTCCCTGCCCTCAGCTCATCCTGCCGAGCTTCTGGAAGGGCACCAACGGGGCAGGAACCAGCTCAGTGAGAGGCCGCCAGGGACAAGGGTGAAGAGAGCTATCCACAGGAACCTGGCCTGGAGGCTCCAATCCCACCCCTCGGCGCAGCGTTCAGCACCGAGGACGGCGGACAGCACCCTGGCGGGAGGGAAAGAGGTCTGAACTGTAAGGGCAGCACACAAAGCAGACAGGGGTGGACTTGGGGGTGAAGACTCGGTATCCTGACAACTCGGAACTCTGCCCCGTCCGCCAGAGGACGGGTCCCTCCCGCCCGCTTCATCCCCGGCCCGGGAGCTGCTCACCTGGCGCCGTGGTGCGGCTGCGCGCACAGCAGCAGGAGCGGAGGCAGCAGGCGACCCAAAACGTCCATGGCCTTGAGGGCTCTGCACGGGACGGGTCCGGCTAGCCCCGGCGCCGGCAAAGTTGCTTCGCCTGCGGCCGCGCGGCGGCACCACAAGGGCGGGAGCGCGAAAGAGAGCGCGCGGGCACGAGGGGAGGACCGAGCGCCGAGCCCGCCCCGCCCCGCGTTCCAGTCCCGCCCCCGCTCGCCAGCGCGCCCCGCTGCACCGGGAGGTTCCAGCGCGCCCCACAGCTCCCGGGCGTCTCCACTGCGCTCCAGAGCCCGGCATATCGCGCCCTCTCCACTGCCCTCCAGGAGTCGGGTGCCGCAAAGCCTCCAACTGTTGCCCTTGTGTCTGTGAACAGGTTCCTTCAGCTGCCTGCCCGGAGCACAGCGACCAGGGCGCAAGACCTGTGTGAACTTTTGTTAGACCTCTCCCTGAAGCGATGCTTTTTTGCGCGGTTTGTGAGGGGTCTCAGGCCTGGGTTGCTTCCGCAGGGGCCGTTCCTGAAGCCATTATCCTCTCTGTCAGGGAAAAGACAACTCCACTCTCCACCCCTGTTCCCTGGACACTCTCCACTTGGACGTCCACCATCATGGCAGAGAAAAGTGGTAGGTAGCACTGGCTGGCTCTCCGGCCGGCGCTGAAGAGCCTACTGGATAAGAAAGTGTACCGACAGCTGAGTCTGGATGGTCAAGCATCATCTCAGCAGTGCAGTCCACACTAACTAGAGCAGCGCTATGGACAATGCTGACACACCCTCCCTAGGGAAGCAGAAGGCTCACACATCTTTTAGCTTCTTAAAATTGTCTTTAATTTTTGAAATTATAGTATAATTCTATCATTTCTCCCTTTCCATCCCTCCCTCCAACCTTTCCTGAATTCTACTCTTTTTTTTTCTCTTTCAAATTCATGGTCTCTCTCTTTTTAAAATTGTTGTTACCTGCACATGTGTATATACACATACATCCCTAACCATTACCTGCTAAGCTGTATAATGTTGTATTTTTTTTTTCTCAGAGCTGACCATTTGGTACCAGATAACCAATTAGTGTGCTCTTCCCTGGACTCATCTAACATTTTATTCTTTCCACTACGAAGTTTTAGAGGACTCCCTTTAAAATCTAATCACAAGCTTTAGACACTGTTGAGCCTCCTTCCCTGACCTTCCTGGATGCCTGGGGTCTCAGAAAACACTTTGAAATAGGCAGATTCCACCTAAGAGTGCACACACCTGGAATTCCAGCCTCTTGGGAGTCCCAAGCAGAAGACCAGGAGTCTAGACCCAGCCCTGATCAACTGAGCAAGAATGTCTTCACTCAGGTCACCCATCCCCTGGCGATAGCCAGAGCTTCCAGACAAGGGTGGATAGAAAGAGAGGAATCATAGAGCGTCTAGCACAAGGGACTCCTTAGATATTTCCTGTTGTTTTACTCTCACTTTTGAGACAGGGTCTGACATGGTCCGGGTTGGCTTTGAACTTGCTATAGAGCGGAGGACAACTCTGAGCTCCTGACCATCCTTAAGTCCTAGGATTACAAGCTTTCAAAATTTTGTTCCTAGAAAAATTTCTGAGAAGTAGTTTCTGAGCCTTGGTTCCTCCCTACCTGTATGTGTAACTAGGTATCACTCCATCTTCATCTTTCATCTGGACTCTACTCAGGAAATCAGGAACAGACTCACCCAAGGCCAGGGAACAGCCTTGGTCCTGCATGGCTGTTAGAGTCTCAGGCTGGTTCTAATATGTGTGGCCTGCTTTTCCTCTGCAGACACTGTGGGCTGGTTTGCTTTCTCCACCCCACTCCCGTCGCTGCTCGAGAGAGCCGCACTCGCTGTCTGCCACAGCAAGGTGTCTATTGCACGGGTGTGACCTTCCAGAGGGCCCTTTTCTAGCTTTGGTGCACTTAGAGTATGGATTAGGGGACCTGCTGCCCTGACAGGAAAGCAGTGAGGTGGGGCTGGAGAGACGCTTAAGAACAGTTGCTGCTCTTGCAGAGGACCTGGGCTGAATTCCCAACACTATATAACACCTCAAGGACTAGTTCCAGGGGATGGACATTCTTCTGGTCTCCTCATGCACTGGGCATGGGTGTAGTACACATGCAGACATGCATGCGAAATCCATACACATAAAATAAGCAAATCTTTAAAAAATAACAATAGTGAAAAGGGAAGTGAGGCTTCAAGCATACTCATAGATCCAAATGGCTATTCCTTCCTCAGTGGCCTGCATCAGTGGTCTGTTTTCACTGTCCAGTTGACTAGATTGGAAGGGTCCATGCAGGTATTTCCAGACAGTTTAACTGAGAGTGGAACCTCCCCCTGCTGTCAGTGGCGCCATCCCGAGGCGTCTCTCTTGGCTTCCTTGGTGAGCCGCCTCCCTTCTGACCCCGCTGCTCTCTAAGCCATGCTGCCTCTACCAGGGTTGGCTGCACCTTTAAATATCAGGCAAAACCTTTTCTTCCTTAAGTTGCCCTTGTCAGGTGTTTTGTCAGAGAACTGAGACCACTAATCTTCATCCATCACTACTTATCTGACCTGGAAACTCTGGTTTTCCCCTCAGGGAGAATCTGTTGTTGCATGGTCAAGGCAATGGCTGCTGGCTCTTCATCCGGGGCAGGGAGGCATATTGCTCT
Organism: Pachyuromys duprasi; assembly: GCA_028658305.1. NCBI lineage: Eukaryota > Metazoa > Chordata > Mammalia > Rodentia > Muridae > Pachyuromys > Pachyuromys duprasi. Next base: position 124,112,043 of record CM053763.1, read on the forward strand.
CCCTATGTGATGTGGAGCAGGACAGTTGGAAGGTTGGAAATTCTGCCTCTGCAGGCAGCCTCAGGAGTCACCAGCTCGGCTTATGCATGGATAGCAGAAAAACCACAGAGGCATGGTGTTCTGGACAGCTCACTAGTCACATAGTTATTATTATGGCCTTAGGTTTGGATGTCACTTTATCTGTGCACGCAGCTCATGGGAAGGGACAGTGCAAATGTGAGGTTTGGACAGGGAGCTGGCCTCAGCCCATTACCGCAGTGTCCCAGCAGCAGACTGGTCCCAGGAGGTGGAGGTGAGTCATTCAGCCTGCAAGCGGACGCTACAGTTAGCTAAATTTAAAATCCTTGCCTGATGCGTTTGTGAAGTTGCTTTGCTATTTTCCTGGGGAAATGCACTAAATAGAGAAAATGATAATAATACAAACAGGGTTTCATTGAGCCTAGAGTGTAATTATTAAGCTTGTGATGTTCATGTGAATAAGCAGGAGGAACTTGGCAGAAAGGATCAAGTGCAAAATGCTTGCTGCAGACTAAAACTCCAAAATATGCTCAAAGAAAGCATGTAGTCTGCTCAGAAAAGGCTCACTTTCATTTCATTAGCAATCTCAATCCCAAACACCACCAAAGAGCTACCTGGGACACTTAGAACATTTGTTTCTGCCTGGAGCGAGACAGGCTTCAAAGTACCATTACTTGAATTTAATGTAGAGAAGTCCGGATTCTATTCTCAAATTTTATTTTGAAACTGACATTTTGAAGTCTTTCACATGATAGACACAAATTAACATTTCTAACAAAAGAACTGTCAATCACGTGAGCAAAACTCTACACTAGATATGAGCACAATTGAGTGTGGCCACAAGGACTCCTAAAATGGCTGCTGGGAGATCTTACTAGACTAGATATAGTCTAGTAAGGGTCAGACTGGAGCTTCTGGCGCATTGTGTGAGAGGTTCCCATGGCCCTGTCTCCTGGGCCTGGATTCTTTGATTATGTGTGGTGATGTGCAAGAAATCAAAGAAGGTTTGTTAGGTAGGAATGGTCGTAAATACCCACCCGTATTCCTAGCACACAGTAGGCTGAGGCAGGGGAGTTCAAGACCAGACTGCACTTCATTAGCATGTTCCAGGCCATCTAGTCTACACAGCAGCACCCTGCTTAAAAAAATCACACACATATGAAGTAGGATTTCTGACAGTTTTCGTACTTTACAAATGAAGTCACACAATATGAACCCAATGATCCTGCCTCTGGGTCTTAGATCCTGCTTCCCTTCATGTGATCTGGACCCAATTAATTGTCATGATATTCCTGGGGTGATAAGGAATCACCTGATCATGAAAGCCATTGGCTAAAGCTTTGCAGGCATGTCTGGTGTTTCCATTCTCTGATAGAGCCCTGTGCTCATTGTGAGCTGACAGACAACAGAGTGGGAATGAGGACAGCTTTGACATATTCATAGCCAAGAGGAACAGAGGCCCAGGCCCCAGTCAAAGGAACTAAATCCTGTTTCCCTCCTTCAGTTAGCTTGGATGTGGTGATGCCTGAATCACCTTGAGCCCCCTGAATTCTTGGGCAACGTAGACCTGCAGAGCTGAGAGCAAGAACACCTTTGCTGCTGTGTGTGCCTGCATTTGGGGAAGCGGGGGGCTGAGGGGAACAACAGGGTATTACCATGTAGCCCTGGCTGGCCTGGGATTGTGTGGGCCAGACTGGCATTGAACCCCTCCTGAGTGAGGGATTTAAGGTGTCCACCACCATGCCTAGCCATTGGCATTATTTTTTACTGCTGTGCTGTATTGCCCTGAATATACTTTATTTTGTTTCATTTCCCACCTGTTGATGGTCATTTGGGTAACCAGTTTAGGCTATTATGAGTAAAAATGCTTTGAATATTCAAGTACAAATCTTGAAGTGGACATATGTTTTCATTTCTTTTGGATAAATATGTAGGTGTAGGATTGTTGGATTTCAGGGAACAAATGCTTAATTTATAAGAGACTTCCAATCTGCTCTTCATTTCGTGCTCTCGCCGGAGGTTTGTGAGGTTTCGTGTGGCCCTCCCACACTTAACATTGCAAATCTCTAATTTGGACCAATCTGAAACCACCAACTGTATCTCATTGCAGATATAATGTGAACTTCTACAGCGACCAAGGTGCTGAGTGCCTTTTTAGTGTTTTCTTTTAATTTCTTAGTAGTTAAAATAATGAGGTTGTTTGCCTTCTATTTATTGAATTGAGTAGTTGTGTTTGTTTTAGATTAGATGTTTCCCAAGTATTTTCACTCAGTCTGGGGTTGCTCTGTTTTTCATTTCAGCGAAACTTTTGAAGGCCCAGAGTTTGTTTTTGTTTTTTCCTTTTGGTTTGTTTTGGGTTTTGTTTTGTTTTTGTTTTTTTAGAAACAGGGTTTCTCTCTGTAACCCTGGCTGTCCTGAAACTCTCTCTGTAGACCAGGCTGGCCTTGAACTCAGACACCCACCTGTCTCTGCCTCCTAAATGCTGAGATTAAAGGTGTACATCACTACCTGCTGGCCAGACCAGACTTTTTAATCTATATTAAATGATATATATGATCTATTTTCTTTCATTGCTGCTCTCGTGCCTTGAACCTGACCTGAAAACTTTCCTCAGCAGATGTTGCCCTGTGGTGGTTTGAATGGGAATTGCTTCCATAGGCTCATATATTTGAATGCTTGGCCCCCATTTGGTGGAATTGTTTGGGAGGATTAGGAGTGTCACTGAGAGTGGGCTTTGAGGTTTCAAGAGACTCCTGTTACTCCCAGTGCTTGTTTCCTCTGCCCCATGGCTGTGGATCAGATGTAAGTTCTGAGCTTCTTGTGCAGGCCCAGCTTGCTGCCTCTCTCCCACCATTTTGGTCATGGACTCTGTGAGCCACAAATTAAATGCTTTCTTTCATAAGTTGCCTTCATCATGGTGTTTTGTCATAGTGACATGAAAATTAAAATAAGCTCCTCCATCCACTTCCTATCTCCAAGGTCATTATTATGATTTTCTGATGCCCAGGAGCTTGAGGCCTGTTAGTGTTGCGTATATCTTGTTCAGTTTTTTAAAAAGTTGTTCTAGATAGGATAAAAGAAACAGAAATTTCCCTTTCTTTTTTCATGTATTTATTATGTGTTCTTCAGCACAAGGGGTTGAGCCCAGGACCCTGCACACGCTATATGTGATTGCTATATGTGATTGCTGTACCACTGAATTACAGTGCCAGTCCATCCTCTTTTTTTATTTCTTTATTTCAGGGTCTGGAGAGATGTTTGGCACTTAAGAGCATTTGCTGCTCTTACATAACTCCAGGTTTAGGGGATCTGACACCATCTTTTGACCTTTCATGGTACCAGGCGTGTAGTACCTGCAGAGAAAACACTCACACAAAAAATAAAATTAATAAATCTAAAATGAGATTAAAATGTTTTCCTTAAACTTATTTTACAAAGTGTGTGTGTGCGTGAGTACAGGTGCCTTCGGCATCAGACCTCCTGCAGCTGGAATTAGAGGGGTTTGAGCTACGGACCTGGGTGTTGGGGACCTAACTGTGGCTGTCTGGTAGGGACCTGGGTGTGGGGACCTGTGGTTGTCTGGTAGGGACCTGGGTGTTGGAACCTAACTGTGGCTGTCTGGTAGGGACCTGGGTGTGGGGACCTAACTGTGGTTGTCTGGTAGGGACCTGGGTGTTGGGACCTAACTGTGGCTGTCTGGTAGAGCAGCAGGTGCTCCTGACCTCTGAGCATTTCTCTGTCCTGCACGCACTCACACACGGACATTGCATGCACACAGGCATGTGCACATGCACCTTTTTCAACTTTTTGAGACAGGCTGTCATGTAGCCCAGGCTGTCCTTAAACTCGCTGTGTAACTAAGGATAATGCAGAACTTCTGGGCCTCCTGTCCATATCCCAAATGCTGGGGTTAGGGGTGTGTGCCACCATGCCTGCTTCACGCAGTGCTGGAGATCAAACACAGGGTCTTGTGCCAGCCTAGCAGGTACTCTGTCCTGAGCTGCAGTCTCCACCCGGCCATGATTTTTCAAACAAAAACAACTTTCTTGCCAGGAATGTGCATGCCACTGTCTTCCTTTCCGACAGCTCCCTTAGTCGTGGTAGTTAGGTTATCGGAGCTCCATCCATCCGTCTTTTCCCCTTTTTCCTGTTTTCAGGCCAACTCTCCCTTGATTTGTGGCTAGGTTTCTCTTAGGTGCACTGTGTAAAATTGGTCTTTCCTTTGGGTGTTTTAGGAGGTTTTATTTATGTTTTATCTCTGTCTGTTTGGTTATTATATGTCTTGGTGTGAATTTCCTGATTTGTTTGCTTTAATGCTTGTGAAACTTTCTGGCTATCACATTTCTCTCCCAGTTTCTCAGGTTAACTAAACACCTGCATTTGTGATGATGTGAAACTTCACTGTGAGTGACTTTGGTTTGCTCTGGTCTGTCGGTGCATGGCAGTTCACTCTCCTGTAGATTGATTAGCTGGCTAGGGAGTATCTCACCACTTGCTGCCATCATGGCAACCAGGAGAGAGGATAAAATAAGACAAAGAGAACCTTGTTACCCCTCGTTTACCTCTACCGTATCTTCATGGACATCTGTGGTGCCGTTTCTCTTCGTGAGGCAAGAGCGTCAGTGGAATACCCTGAAGTCATTCCAGAGGAGTCTGGACAGTGAAGTACTCAAGGATGTCCATCAGTGCCCACCCCACAGGCCCAGGCACTGGTCCACAAGTTAGGACCGTGGCCTAGTTTTGGTAAGCCTATTCACCTGAGACTCAGTCATTCCTGGAGCTCAGTGACTCTAAGTACTCAATCCTTGCTCTGCGCTGCCTTTCTTCTGCTCTTACCATGACAGAGCAGGAGCCTACCAACTACCAGAGTGACACCAGATTTCAGAACAGAGTTAGTATTTTATTGGTGGCCTTCAACTTTTCGTGATTCCTCTGTAGGGTGAAAATGCAATGTAATAACAGGTAGAGCATTCTCCTGTACCCAACCATCACACACCTTCCCCAAAAGCCCATGTCATTGCACCAGCCACCACTCCACCAACGTGTTGTTGGTAAAAGTCTCACCGATGAGCCGCCTCCTTATACAAGCAAGTCACATGCTACCTAACATGGCTTTGCATTGCCAGTGAGTGGGACAGTGGGTAATCCATTTCCAAATTTCCTACAGTCAGCTTGCTCAGACATTTCTGGCACCAGCTGTGTCAACCTGTGTTAGAAGACATGGGAGAGCATGGGGAATACAAGAAACTTAGTAGGTGGGCACATCTTGGGGACCATTAAGGGAGTAAAAAGAATTGAGCTGGCAAAACCTTTAGTCCTTGATTCCCATCTGACAAATTTAAATAGAAGGGGAGGAGGCCAAACCTAATCTCTACCTGACAGGTTTGGCCAGAGGAACACAGGGAGCATGAGCGGCGTCCTATGCACGCATCAATCAGTGTTTCGTCCTTGCATCAAATACTGGAGGCGACGTGAAGGAGAAGACTCCTGATTTTACTGCAGTGGGACTGAGTGTATGAGCTGAGTGTGGAAGAGAAGCCTTCTCTGGCTGGGTTGCACTGCCTGTCCTTTTTGTTTTGAGACCGATCATGCCGAGTTGCTAAGACCATCCCTGAACTTCCCATAGCCCTTGAACCTGCTACACTCCTGCTTCAGCTTTGGCTCAACATTGCAAGTGTTTCAGGTCACGGTCAGCTAGGTCCATTGCTTCTTGGCTATGATGAGACTGAACATCATGATGAGGGCACGACAGAGCAAAGTTTCTTACTTCATGGCTGTTGGAAAGCACAAAGATGACGGGGGGAGGGGGCATTTGTATCTTTCCAGGGACTTACTTCCTTCAGCTAACAGCCACCTTCAGGTTGTCTACCACCTCGCAACAATGCCGCCAAATTGGAGGATTAATCCATTGGTTTAATCAGAGGCCTCAGTACCCAAGCACCTCTCAATGATTGGATCCACCAGCTGAAGACCAAGCCTTCAGTGAGGGAGCCTTTGAGGGTGGGGGAGCACACTTCACACCCAACGATAGCCCTGGGTACTGCTGCCTCACCACCCTCCCTGCTCAGCCATTTACCAGGCGCAAATCAAAATAGGCTCAGAGACCACATCCTCCCACAGCTAGAGGGTACAAAACAATTGGCCTCCATGGTCAGTGCCCTAGACTTGCAGAACACCTAGGTTCAGTCCCCAGCAACACCGCATGCACACCCCTACCCACCCTTCAGGGACTGATACAGTGTAGTGGTTTCCCTCAAGCTTACAGCTCAGAGAGGGAGACTACCTGGCTGCACTGAAGGGCGCACAGAAACACCCCACCAATCTCCTCGGAGATTTCCACAGCCTCTGTATTTCTTGAAGGCTTCTTGACGCTGAAGGTTCTCCATCTGCAAGATAAAACTAAGCCATCCCTGCTACCCTGAGGAAAGGGGACATGCCTGTCCGATGCTGGGCCCACCTCGTGCCCGGAATAGTGACAATGCCAGCCTCAGTGATCAAGCACAACCCCAAAGGGCCCTGTGGGCCACACAGAGCAGTCAGATATCACTACCCAGACAGCAACAGCTGCATAGGACCTGGGAGAACCCGAACTCAGATCCAAAGCAGATTCCAGCTCTCACGTAAACGGTCCTTTATTTTTAAGTTAGCAGTCGATCGATCCAAGTTTCAACAGACTTTAGCCAAGCCATCAATCAATCCTCTGGCTCGGGCTCGGGCCTCAGGACGGGCCCCCACTGCACTGCGCCTGCGCGCAGCCTCCCCCGGAGCAGCCGCCGCGTCGTTGCCATGGAGCTGCGGGCCCAAACTACGCAGCCTCAGACCCGCGGTGGCCGGGGGCCAGTCAGGCCGTTGAGAGGCCATCGTCAAGGGCGATTTCTGAGGGGCCGCTGCCGAGGATCTGTTTGTGGGGGCCGACCACTGTCCAGGGGCCACTCGTGAGGGGCTCTCGCTGAGGGACCGCTGCCGAAGAGCTGTTCATTGCCGAGGAGGGTTGCCAACAGTCCGAGCCATTCCTGCGGGACCTTTGCTGAAGTCTCCGCTGGAGCGACACCTCCGCACCGGCCGAAGAGGTTGGTACCGGTGGCCTGGGGCTGCACTGAGCATGCGCTGAACAAGAGGGGCTGCACGGCTGCTAATCACGTGGTTACCACTGTGTGCAAAGCGGCAGAATGCAGTCCCGCTGGGGAAGAGAAAGATTCACATCCCGCTGTTCCAGGGTGGCTTTAAATACAGAACCCATCACTGGAAGCGGATAGGCTTCCGTAGCTTGGCTCTCCAGAAAATGATTTCATAGTTCATCATTCAAACGTGGACTTTGTTGAATAACAGAAGGAGAACAGAATCCAGCCAGGGGTGCTGATGGACTAAACATACGGCGTCGCATGCATTGGCTGAGTGTTCCTCATCATAAAGCTCCTGGTGACAAAGCTTTCGCCCATAGGTCCTTTTTACGGCCTTGATTATAAACGTTTTAAGTTCTGGATAATGCTTACCTTCTGCCCCATAGCTTTCCCCTGAGCCTCCTTAGGACATCATCTGATCACAAGTTATTTAAGTTCAAATCCAGGTGACTGCCCGCATTTTCTCTCATAGTTCAGAGGTTTGTTGTCTTATTTACTAACCTTGAGGTCGTGGCTGCCATTGGCCACTGCCACTGTGGTGGTTTCATTTTTCATAAATGAGCTTTTAATCCACATGGAGGTGATTTTCCAGGAAAGGACAAAGCGTAACATGCCCACTGAAACACACCCAGTTCTGCTGGGGAGCAATCAGATTTTGCGCTAAGTGACATCAGTCTCCAGCAACCAGTTTCTGGATTCTTTATCCTAGTCGATAGGTCTGTTTCTCTTTGCCATAGCACCATTCTAATTTTGTAACTTTAGAATAAATCTTAATATTATAGGACACTCCTCCCTTATTCTTGGCCCTTTGTTCTTCCACATATAGATTTTAAAATTCACTGGGAAAGTTTTAGGTTTCTTTTTTCTCAGCTGTATACACAGCTGTGTACATGCTCTTCCTGAGACTTGTTTAGATAACATAAAATTGACTTACTGACTATAGGAAGTTTCCAGCGCCTGAACCTGCGTCTTTTTGTGTGTTTACATTATCTTCTTTTTGCAATTTTTTTTCCTTGTAGAAAATTGCAGGATTACAAAAATAAAGAGAAAGAGTCTAGGAAGATGGTTGAACTGTTAAGAGCATTTGTGGCTCTTGAAAAGAACTGAAGTTTCATTCCTGATGCCAATTTGAGGCCATTTACAACCACCTTAATGCTAGTTGCAGGGAATCTGAAACCTTTGGTCTGAATCACACAGACATGCACACACATACAGAAAAATGCGTAAAATCTTGGAAAAATTAAAACAAATAGAAAGAATGTCATTCTGGAGACTGGAGTCCCCTTCTTCCCTTTGGGGTATCCAGGCACCCATGCACACATGTGCTGGACTGCTTAGTGCTGTCCAGAAGGCTCAGAAGGCTCTCAGTCCAGCAGTGAGTTGGAGTGGAGGGAGCCCTTTCAGTAACACAGCTTTTTCAGCGATACACATCTCTCTATTGGAGGGAATAGGGCTATATAAACCTGGGGGGGGGGGTCGGGTGATTGAACATCATTGGCTGTGGCTGAGACTCTGGGAATGCTTCATTTGCATGGAGAGAAGTGCTAGCTGGACATGTCCTGGTCACCAGGCTATGTGACTACCTCAATAATTGAAGAGATGGGGGTCGAAAGACTGCACCAAGGCATTTGGGCACAGAACAGGGAGGCGGTGATTCTTGCTCTGCCGGTCTGAAGACTGAGATGTTCAGAGTTTGGACAGTCTTGACCTCACTCTAGCTCCAGGCCAGTTCCCCGGGTCACACAGTCCATGCGTACCACGGGAGGATGATATGAGTCCTAGATGCTAACCACTCTTCCTATCAGTATGGGCACTGTGCTGCCCCTGTCCCGGGGCTGACACACTGGAAAGGTACCAGGCATGCTCCCAGCTCTCTTTGAAAACCTTAATAAGTACCACTGTGCTTTTGCCAACTCACAAAATCATATCAACTCCAACAAAATTGAAAGCAATTTCTTAACTAAATCCAATATCTGTTGCTAATTTTCAGAAATTATCACAAAAATCTCTTTTAGGGTTGTCTGCTTGAATTAGGGCCACACACACTATTCGCTGGTGTGTCTTTTAAGGCCTTTTGATCTGTAACTTACCCCCACCTTTCCTCTTACTCTCTGACGTTCATTTGTTGAGGAAATTTGTTCATTTGCTCCTTTTTATTTTTAGTACTTTTTAAATCTTTATGTTTGTATGTATGTGTGTGTGTGAGTAACACAGCATGTGTGTGGTCAGAGGACACCTTCCGAAATCAGTTGTCTCCTACCAAGTGAGTCCTGTGGCTTGAACTCAGACTGTCAGGCTTGGCAGCAAGTGCCCTTACCTGCTGAGCCATCTCAGCCATGCAAACCATACTCAGTAGGCATGTATGAGAAGGAACAGGCTTAATGGCCATTTCTGTATCTTATTTGCAACATGTAACTGTTTTGACCTTTTACACTTGTAGTTTTATCTTGCAGATATGTAGGACCTACCTCTATATTCTGGATACAAACTTTTGCCAAAATCTCTGCTCTATGTTTAAAGCTTTTGTTTTTTTCTGAGACAGGGTTTTTCTATGTAACAGAGCCCTGGCTAGCCTGGACCAGGCTGGCCTTGAACTCAAAGAGATCCTTCTGCCTCTTCCTCCCGACTGCCGGGATTAAAGCTGTGTGCCACGATGCCCAGCAAGATTTTTTAACCTCTAATCTTGTTGATATGTATTTTGTAATAATCTTTTGCAGCTGGTTTCTGTCTCCCAGTATGGAAGAGCCCACCACCCTGTTTTCTGATGAGGACCCTGTGGACAACTTCTCTTCCATGGATTATGGTAACAGAGCCTTTTACAATCAGACAAGTTTCAGCAGCAGAAAAGACAAAGTGCTTGGTTGCCCTTTATTCCAGAGAAAGTACATCTCCTAAATTCATTTATTCCTCAAGCAGGGAACTTCAGCTGTTGTTTTCACTGAAAGAGAATAAATAATGGCTGAGATAGGCCTGCATGTGGCTGAGGCCTGCACTTGCAATTTTTATTTTTCTCGTTTCCAACAACACCATTAATAAATTGATGCCATTATTTATTTATTTTTATTCCATGTGCATTGCATGTATGTCTGTGTGAGGGTGTGGGTTCCCCAGGAACTGGAGTTACAGTGGTGAGCTGCCGTGTGGGTGCTGGGACTTGAACCCGAGTCCTCTGGAGGGGCAGACACTGCTCCTAACTGTGGAGCCATCTCTCTAGCTCAACATTTTTAATCTTAATCCTTTGAATGTGACCTACTTTTCTTTTTCTGGAATATTTTAGAATTTCTTTTGCAAATTTCTGATGATCCAAACTTCTCTGAGATGTCCTTGCTTTGGTATCCTGTCCAGCCTACACGTGATTTCCTGACCACGGTGTCTGGGTCTCTGAGGACTTTGTCCCCTGCTCCACTCTGTCTCTGACCTTTCTTCCTTCTGCGTTGTATGGCCCTCTCACCTAATTGTCTCTCTTTCATCCTCCTTGTGGTGGTAGGCTTGGGATTTTTACATTTTCTTTTCAGTACTTTTTACAGAGATATAATTAGTATTAGAGATAAACCCATAATTCTCCATGTTTTTTGAAAGTCTATGGTGATGTTCTCAAGACAATAATTCTTTTAAAAAAAGTTTTTTTGGTTTTTGTTTGTTTGTTTAGGGGTTGGAAAGCTGTCTCATCAGTAAGAGTACTTATGATGTTGGAGAGGATGCAGGTTCAGTTCTCAGCACCTACATGACAGCTCACAACTTTCTGTAACTCTAGTTTCTGCGAATCTTTCACCATCTTCTGGCCATTGCAGGCACATACAAGGTGCACATGCGTACATGCTGGCAAACATACAAAAAAATCAAAATTAAGTTTTTTTACATTGGGGGGGGGTATATGGGACAGGGGATGTGCAGGTTAGAGGACAACTTCCCAGAACTGCTTCTCTCCATCTGCAGTGTGGCTTATGGAGATTGAATGCAAGTGATCAGTCAAGCACACCCACTGTGCCATTTAGCTGTACTTCAGATTTTTTTTTTTTTGAGAACCCTTCTACGTTTAAAGTCATTAGCAATTCAGAGAACCTTTATTTTATCAGTTTTTCTGCCCATATTTACTGTGTTAAAATTATTTATATATATATATATATATATCTTGGATCTGGCATGGTGGCACATGCCTTTAATCCAGAGGCAGAGACCTGTGGATCTCTGTAAGTTTAAGGACAGCTTGATCTTCATAGCAAGCTCCAGACAAGCCAAGGGTACACAGTGAGACCATCACTGCTCTCTACTTGGGAGGCCAAAGCAGGAGAACTGATGTGAATTCAAGAGTAGGATACATAGTGGAACTCTGGCTCAAAAGAAAACAGATCACAAATAAAGTGAACACTGAGTTGGGTTTGAAAGAAATGGCTTTTAAATCCCAGCTGAGGCAGGAGGACAGTAGCAAGATCAAGGCTAGCAGCCAAAGCTGCAAATACCTTGTCTAAAAAAGAAAAAATAAAGTTGAACGCATTTTTAAAAGTAATAATGAACTGTACTTGAAAGAGAATCTGGCTCAATTAAAAAAAAAAATGCTTGTGTCCTGTTGCCTCCACAAACTCCATTACAGAGTGAAAATGAACAGAAAAGGCAAAGTGTTAGTTCCCTCCTGGAAACAGTTGCTGGCTGAGTAAAAGCCCTGGTGATGCCCAGAGCTCCCTGGATGCACATGTGTACGATCTTGGTATTCTTTGACTTCTGGTAATACTTTTGTTGTGTTTCTATTTTGAGGCGGGGCCTTAAGCCCAGGAGGCCTTCAGCTTCCTGGACCTGAGCCGGATTCCTGCTTCTGTTGTTCCTATGCTGGATAAAGGCATGAGCCACCATGCTCTGACTGTGATTTGGCTGCTTGTTGGTTTTGTTTTGTTTTGACTGTTTCCTTGATTTATAGAAAGAATCCAGCTGGAAGATCCAGACTATGAGGTAGCAGGTCTTCCCCTGGGCTATGAGGAAGCCATTGTCCTAGGACACTGCTGGTAATTGATGGGTGCAGCCTTCCTCCCTCTGAAGGAGGCTGTGAGCTGCTGGGTGGGGAGCACTCTGAGGGAGCACTCTTAGGCAGTGTTGCGGGCCTTGGTGTAAGTGTGGAGCAAGTGCTATCTGTTTATTTCAAGTTCACCAAAAGAAGAGGAAGTGAATAATGAGAAAATGAAGAAGACAGCCACTAAAAACACCATCCAGGCCTTTCATCTTCGGAAGAGCTTAAACCTCCTAGACAAGCTGCACGAGGAAAAGGACCTTTTAATCCAGAAGACCAGGTGAGCCTGTTCGCTGAAGACCCATGGCCCAGCCACACCTTCCGGTTGTGCGGCACCCCGCAGGAAGTCCTGGCTCTTGTCTCTCTGAGAGCTCCCTATGGGAGAGTCCTGCCAGAGTCTTTACAAGGAGCAACCTCACAAGCCTGAGCAGCTGTGGTGCCAAGGGCTCCTTTTGCCCTGCCTCAGTCCTGACAAGATCCCAGAGAACCCAGGGTGCTCCTGTCCCACCAGGTCCCCTGGACCATCTCAGTTCTGCATGTTTTTGGTGTGACTGCGGCCTCAGTGGACGCCCCTGCATCTCAAGTCCTCCCAGTCTTGGCTCCCTGGCACCCGGTCTGCTGGCGTAGTCAGTGGAAATACTGAGTGTGTTCCACAATACAGAAAAGTTGGAAACTAGTGGTAGGCTGCTGTCCCCTGAGTGCCACCGCCAGGTCGCTGTGTGCAGCTTTCCTGCTGAGTGTGTGTCCACGTGCGTGTCACAGCCGTGGCTCTCTTCTGAGTCGTGTCCTCAGAACAAAAGCATCTTGCTACGTGATGGCAGCACAGCACAGCACCTGTGGGACAGGGTTATCCAGGAACAACCTCACCCTGTCACCCTCAAAGTATCCTTAGAACTCACACTTCCATCTGGAGCGAGTGTCCAGGCCTTCCCAGGGAACTTTATGACATGCTGATGAAGACCGTGGCCATTTGTTGCTGTGTGCTCTTCAGGGGCCTGTGCTTACACAGCTCACCTCAGCTGCACTTCCTTGGCTTCCTAGGCATATCACTTCTAGGAATTTATACAACTAACCCCTTTGGCAGGGCTTTCACGTAACTTGAGAGAGTCAGAGAGACCCCTAAAAAGACAGAGTGTTCTTAGTCCTTGGCCTGGACCTTAGACCTTCTTTCTTCCCTGCCCCACTCACGCCTTCTGGGGCTAGACTTTTAGGAAAACATAATGCCAGTTCTTATTTCAATGTTTTAGAGGGGAGCTGCGCGTCTGCCGTCAGAGGATGGACCTCCTCACCAAACAGCAGGAGAGCTTGGCAGCTGAGGTGACCACACAGAGAGAAGCCAACAACATGTAGGTCATCCCAGGGCGAGGAAGCTGGACAACTGGGTGCTACCATGATGGCCAAGGCAGTGACATACTGTAGAGGCTCATTCGCTCAGTCAACAAAGATGAGTGTTGAATGCCTGCTGTGTTCAGTTACTGAAGCATCTCTCATTAGTTCAGTTAGAGCTAATATCTCTCCAGGGCGGCAGACAGACAATGTAACACAAAGCTCATTCCTGAAATACTTGCTAAGGAAGTGAGGACCTGAACCGACCCAACCATGAGCAGTGTGATCCCAACACTAGAGAAGCAGATGCAGGAGGCTCCCGACATCTTACTGGCTGGCGAGACCAGCAGGATCCATGAGTTCCGTGTTCAGCTTCAGAGCCTGTCCAAAGAGAATAAGGCAGAGAATGGTTGAGGAAGACATCTGATGTTAACATCTCACCACATACATTTACATACATGAGCATGCACACATTTAAACACATGCAGAGAAAAAAAATGACCAGAAATGTTCTTACAGGGTGCTGAGGTCAGGGAATAGACAAGGCTGAGTCCACACAGCTCCAGAAGTGCTTATAGCCTTGGTCACTGTGATGGGAATGGCGTTTATATCTATTTACTTAGAGACAGAGCCTCACTCTGTAGTCCACGCTGTCCTCAAATTCACAATCTCCTGTCTTATTTCAAGCCTGAGCCAGCATGCCTGGGTTTTGTGGGATTTAGGAGGCCATCTGAGTCTGTGCATTGGCAGCTCAGTGCCCACACATAATCCCAGGGTTGCTCAGTTACTAGAACCTACACAAGTGCAGGAACATTCTTCATCCATGTCCCCCAACCATGTCCTCAGACTCTTCTCAGCCCTGAGGCCTTTTGGCTTTTCCTTTAGACATGTCACCACCGAGAGGAGAGACCTGCTCTGCACTCCTTAAAGTGCACCTGGTTGTACAACACGGTGGACTGAGAGAGCCATACAGCTGGGAAGGAAGGGGGACGGAGGAAGGACTCAGAGTGGCTCTGACTTAGCACCAGGCCTTGGTGGAACTTCAGGGAGTGTGCCTGGGCCTTTCCTCTGAGGGGCCTGACAATCAGGAATTTGTCTTCTAGTTTCATAAAGAGAAACTGAGGCCCATAACAGAGAGTGCCTGACTGGTGATGAAGGCAGAGGCCCTGATGCCCTCCGGCCCCCACAGACCCTGTGTAAGGCCCCACCTCAGTCCTTTTTGCTGGATGTAGGAAGCATCTTACTTGGCGCTGCAGGATCGCACTTGCTCGTCTGCTTCCAATAGACCCCCTGAGTGTGGGCTGGCTGAGGGAAAGCATCAGGCCGCCCTCCTCAGCGGGCCGCTGCGCTGATCTGTGATCCTCTTTTCTGTTGCTGTGTTCCAGGGCTGCTTTGGGCCGTCTCCAGGCTGCATCCAGGCGCCTGAACACAGAGCTAGAGAATGAGAAGGACCTGCAGTCCAAACTCACAGCCATGCTGAAGGACAGCGAGTAAGTTTGCAAGAGCCTGGACGACGGGCTTCATAAATTAGAACATGGCTGACTTACACAGGACACAGATCAAAGCAGTTTCGGGGAAGATTCCTAATTTTGTCATGGGTTTGGGAATAGCTGCTGCACACTGACCAGACTCAGATTGGTGGAAGTTTATTGAACGCTGAACAAAGACTGACTGGTCTGGCCATAATCTGGGCTCGGGAGTCAGACTATTATGACGGGTCTATTTCTAAGACAGCTTTTTATACAAAAAAAACAAAAACAAAAACAAACAAACAAAAAAAAACGTAACCAGGCAGCAACCAGGTAACCAGAAGTAGGAGGTGGGGGGGCAGCATTACATCATTTTGACTAGTTAGACATAATCGATTTTGTTCGTGTATTGTGTTGTATCTAGGCAGCTAGACAAAGCGCATTAAGCTAATTGGCTGGGATGTAGGGTGGGGAGCTCTTGGAGCTTTCCAGCTTCCTGGGAATAGAGCAGAAGCTGTGATCTTTAACTCAAGCCGAACATGCTTTTATCATCTGTTGTTTTATTCTAAGCAGCAAGTGCTGAACTATTGAACTATTGAATTGTATCCTGGTTCTCAGTCACGTAGGGCCTGAGAACTTGAACTTAATTTAACCTTCTGGTCAAAAAGGAGACTTGGAGGCAAAATGGTTTCTGACATGCTAAAGGCGACAGCAGATGTTAACAGAGGAGCCACCGTTATGCTAAGAACTAAAGCAGGTCTCAACTAAAGTAGGGGCTGTAGAGTTTCAGCAGGTTACAACAATTTGAGTTTGAAGAACAATTTACTTTTCACTCTCTAGATGCTTCAAAGCTTAGGAATTAAAAGATGACATGTTAAAGCGGCTGAAAGAAAGCATTGTTTTTTCAGTTCCCTCACTTTGATATATATTCTTAGTTAACTGTATAATCAATTTCTTCCCCTCTTTTTCTTCCTGTACTCTTGGGCTGGGGCTCAGTGTAGAGCGTTTGAATAGCATGCATAAAGCCCTAATATGATCCCTAGTATTGAGATAAAAAAGTACCCTCAACTTTTCTAGAATCATCCACAGGGGCACGGAGAATGCATAATGTAAGTATTTTGCTAGTGAGAGTTTAAATTTGCAAACTAGAAATGCCTCTAGCAAGTCCACAAAGAAAGGGGTATAAACAGCTCGCTGATAACAGCAGCCAGGGCTTCCAGCATGTACAGGCCGCTGAGCCACGGGGCTGCCGCCCTACCCAGGGTCCACATCACAGGTCTGCTGTTACATGACAGCCTTCTGGGATGGGAGACACATGGCGTCAGGGGCCCTGACTGTAAGCGTGACAGCTGCCGATCCTTGCTGCATATCATAATCACACCAAACTTGTCACCCTCTCCCTCACTGGACTCTTGAGCCTTAATCACACACTGACTGGCAACTACTCTAATTGGTCACAATCCAAGCCAATGTCCTGAGACAAGTCAGTTCGTCTGTGGCTGAGGAAGTAAATGTTTATACTCTCCAGCTGCCACTGGCACTCTCTCCATGGTTCAGAAACCAGGACCCTTGGAGGCCCTGACTGTATTTAGTTGCTATAAGCATCTGCTTACTTTTAAATTTTTTTCACTTTAAAACAATGTGAAGCTTATAGAGGTAATTCAAAAATGGCTATAGCATCTTCTATCTCCAATGCAAGTAGTCCCTTTTCTTTAAAGCTTCTCTTGCTGTCATTGCCCTCTGACAACACTGGAGGTTCAAGTGAAGGTCTCTAGCAGCTTATCTATCTGTGTGGGACCTGAGATCAGTTGCCACCTCCCCGAAGCCCTATGTGATACGTACATGGAGATGCACTGAGCCCACCTCTGCTGCACAGCTGCCTGGCCTCTGTCTCTCAGGACTCCATCAACACAGAGCCTATTTCTAAGGGCAGTGTTCCCCGCCTGTAGCCTTACTATTCCACAGAACCAGGGTGGCTGTGAATATTATTGAAGCCATCATGAAGGGAATGTTCCCTACCCAAGATAAACCTTATATAGCATGTGGGGCGTTCTCTCCTTTCTTCCACCCAAAACATTTTTTTTTAACAAAGTAAGAATGGAAGGAAATTTTCTTAATGTGAGTGTCCTGGCTGATTTTGTGTGTCAACTTGACACAAGCTAGAGTCATCAGAGAGGAAGGAGCCTCAGTTGAGGAAATGCGTCCATGAGATCCAGCTGTAGGGCATTTTCTCAACTAGTGATCAGTGGAGGAGGAGCCAGCCCACTGTGGATGGTGCCATCCCTGGGCTGGTGGTCCCAGGTTCTACAAGAAAGCAGGCTGAGCAAGCCCTGGGGAACAAGCCAATAAGCAGGACCCTCCACGGCCTCTGCATTAGCTCCTGCCTCCAGGTTCCTGCCCTGCTTGAGTTCTTCCCTGACTTCCTCCAGTGATGGACCATGACCTGGAAGTGTAAGCCAAGTAAACCCTTTCCTCCCCAACTTGCTTTTTGGTCTTGCACTAGAAAGCCTAACTGAAAAGGCAAGTTAGCACATTTGTTGAAAACCTATAGCTCTGTTGGACAGACCTGAAGCATTTTATTGCTTTGCTGTCAGATATGCCGAGTTTCAGCTGAAATATTTCTTCCCAATGTTGTATGGTGAGTCATGAACCTTCTGTCATTAGGTCTTGTCTAGCAGGGTCCTCTGGGCAGAACTTCTAAGTGGGCCATCCTCCAGGCAGAGGATGGTCCCAGGAGAAGATCTTCCAAAGTATGGTCAGTAGCACCTGTGCAGCTGGATCAGCTGTGAGGCAGGAAACCACACTTGACTCATGGGTGCATGTTTTCCCACAGCCTAGGAAGGACGGTTCCGTTTTACATTCTTGCTACTCATCCCAAATAAGGCTGAGCTTTGAGGCTCCTGGGCTTATGCTGGGAACCTGAGGAGTGAGTGCTGTGTGCACACAGCCACCGCAGATACAGGACGCACTGACAGTTGATGGCAGAGTCACCCAAAACCAGGGTCAGGCAGATCCCCTGTTATCCAGCTATGCTCCAGGCAAGGCTGGCTGTTCCCATTCTCTCAGCCTCTTCCCAAGCATGTCTGAAGACTTGAGGTGGTTCGTGGGCGCTCCAGAGACCCCCCCTCAGAAGACATTTTCTAGATTCTTTCCTCAGGCCAGGCAAGGGGACCACTACAGTGAGCTGACTCAAGTCGTAGGTAAGGTCGTAGCCTGAGGCCAGATTTGATGTGGTGGTGATTTTCCTAAGTTTGAAGACCAGGCCATGAGACCTCACTCTCCGGTAATACTGAACCGAAGGGAAGCCTTAGAGGAAGGTGCTGAGTCCTCAGTAGTAGTGTCTTATCAGTTTCTGCTTAGAGCACCGATCAAATTAAAGTTCTTCCCAAACCCCCAGACACATGCTTCTCAGAAGGGTGGACCCAGGTCTTCAAATCCTTAGCAACCCCAAACAACAAATGGTTTCTTTTCACAAGGAATGCCATGTGGCACATTGAGCTGCAGGAGGGGCAATTTGAGGCTGTCAGGAAGCATAACGAAGAAGCAGCAGAAGCTAGACAGAGGCGCCTTGAGGTACACGCAGCTAAGCAACTTCAAAAGGAGAAAGAAACCTTGGAGAAGGTAAAGAGGAACCATCTGCTAAGGGTCCGGTAAGTGCCACCCAGGCCTTGCCCTGGCCAATTCCTTCAAGGTCTACACCAAGTCTTCCTGGATGCAGCTCACAATCCCCTCTCATCACATCTGTGCCATGGGTCCTGCCCACTCACCACTGAAACTGTCAGACCCTTCCTTCTGCATCTCCCTTTGCCCCTTTCCAGCTGTGCTGTGCTCTGGCCCCTTCACACATCTGGATACTCTGCCTATACAAGCCTTGGAGTGCTCAAGCTCAGCTCCTGCACATCCTCTGCTCAATTGAACTCTGCCCTCCCAAGATGAAGAAACCACTCTTATCTCTTTAGACCATATTTGCTGGTCTTTTCTCCTACCAGACTCCTGCCCAGCCTGGGTCAGACCCTATTTCGGTGACTCCCTCATACCAGAGCCCCCAGCAGCAATTTAATGTCTGTGACACACAAGTACATGTGAGCCTTGTTCTAATCTCTGTCTCTGTCACTGCAGAAAATCCTTGCATGTGCAAAAGGAGCTTGGACTGAGACATCAGAAAATGTTGGAGGATGCCCAGAGAAACCACAGAATCGCAGTGAAGTTCCTGAAGGCCTCTCTGGGAAGGTGGGTTTTCACCTTAATCTTTCTTCTGTCAATGCCCTTGAGGGGGTTTAGGAGTGTGGGTTCATAGGTTTCACTTTGAAATTCCCTGATTAAGTCATTGCCTAATCATCAGAAACAAATAAGTATGGAGTTTTCATTTTAAGCTGCTATTTGTATTTTTGAGGGGAGCATGAGCCACAACAAGGCCATAGAATGTAGAGCACACCCCACACTCCTGTCCCATAGAGACAGGCCCTGGCGGCAGAGTCTATTGTTCTACCTTTATGCAGTCAGCTTTTGTTGTTTTCCTGGTAGAAATAACCAGGCCTATGGCTTATAACTCTGTAATTGTCGGTATTGCCTGCATCCATCCCTATTAAAAATGCATATTACAGCAGGCATGGTGGCACACACCTTTAATCCCATCGCTCAGGAGACAGAGGCAGGCTGATCTCTGAGTTCCAGGACAGCCAGAGATGAGTAGAGAGACTGCATCTCAAAACAAAAACAAAAAATAAGTAAAATGCACATTACTGCAGGGTTCGTGAGCAAGAGCAGAAGGAAGAGATGGAGTCCCGCAAGCACATGAAACGGCGTATGGATGCTGTGTTGGCACTGAAGAACAACATCACTGCCAGTCGGGTGGGTGCTGCCCCAACACCAGCCTCTCTGCACATCTAACCAACAGCCAGCCCTCCCTGCCTTGGGGGCTAGAATTCTATCCTTGGGCTTCTATCCTTGAGCAGCCTGCTCAGCTGCTCCTGAAGGTTTACCATGCCTCCATCACGGGCTTCCTGCCTGGACTGCAAACAGAAACCCTGATCCAGAACGAGAACAGCTTACACTGTTCTGAGAGGGCCTCGCTAGGGAAAGAGTAGTGACAGGGCCAGGGTGGTGTGAGGGCTAAGGGCTCACATTAGGTAGGAAGGTGGTGTAGGGAAGAGTGGGCACAACATCATGAAGACTCAGAGGCAAGTGAACCAATAGGAGAGCGCCATCGCGAGCACAGAATGCCACACCGCAGGGACCCAAGGCTATGTGCTGGGTGAGAAACACAAGCAGAATTACGGATGTTTGCAAACTGCCTGTTATGGGACCCACAAGTTTCAACAATAACTTAAAGACAACCATTCAAAGAAAATGTCTGAATATGAGTATATGCATGTGCGCGTGTGCATGTGTGTACATGGGCACATGCTGGTACTGTGACTTTAGAGTTCCCTATTTTCAGGAAACACTAAAGAAGTTCCAGGTCTGGAGCCAGAACAGGGCGGCTCTGGCTGAGAAGAAGGCCGTTACTGAGAAGGAGGCGATCCTGGCCCAGGGTGGAGATGCTTTCAAGCACCTCATCCATCAGCGCAGGCACCAGGAGCTGGAGGCCCAGAAGCGGTGAGAGCTGGGGACACCAGTCGGGGAGTGGGCACAAAGACAACCCCGGAAAGTGTAATCCTCACCCCCCAAAAGCAACAAAGCTAGTTCATGCCCAAAGTTTCCTCGGAAAGCAGAAAAGCAGCTGTGGGCTATGGGGGAAGGCTGCAGCACCCACCCCCAACCTCGGCGGCAGAAGTCTTCGGGAAGCTCTGACATTTGGGGGGCTTTTGGCAGAGGCTCTCAGTGGGGCTAGGACACCTCTCTTCCTATTTCTCCCCGTGGCTTCCTGAGCTTCTGTAACTACCTCACTGGGGGATGCCTGGGGTTCATTCTGCATTTACTGCCCTGCTGCTGCGTTCTTTGGTCTCCCCCAGGCCGTCAGTCAGTGTCGCTTCCTTGGTCTCACAGAGTTTCCAAAGAGGCCTGCCTCATAGCTGGCCTTTCCCACCTTAGACACCTCACTCAGGCAATTTCTACTTAACGCAGCTTCTCAGTGTCTGTCTAAAGATGTCCTCATTCTGAAGGGTCAAGTCCCCGTCCCCTGCTGGTCAGTGCATGGGACCTGCTTGGATATTGCCTGCTGCCTCTCTTGCTGCAAGCCATCCTCCTCTTTGAAGTGTCTCACAAATATGCAAAGCACACACAGGCACACTCCTGAAGTTGCCAGCAGAGTTCTGCCTGGATGGTGCATGGCAAGGGATGGCTGTAGGGATCTGAGAGTGAGTGAGGTGTCCCCAACCCGTAATGTTGCCCTCACCTCTTGTCTCAGCTGGGTTTCCTCGGTGGCCAGCCTAGAAACTAGGGCAGAGAGGCTCCTGAGGACCAGAGGACTTCTAGTCTGGACTAAGTGAGACAGTTCAAAGCTGGATAGGTCAAATGCAGAGCCAGACAGGGCAAGACAGGTTTAGGTAGGGTGAGGATTCAAGTCACCTCCAGTCTAGTATAGCTTACGAGCTTTATCTGTTACACAGTCCAAGGAGCTTGGAGCTTATCCAAGATGTGGTGCCCTTCCACCACAGCCCTCCTAGGCTGGGCCTGAGCTCTAGGGAAGGATTAGAGAGCTAAAAGAAACCCCCAGTAGCCACTGCCCAGATTGCAGGTGCTGGAAAAGGGCATGAGGCTCTTGTCTGACAGGGCTTTTGAAGAGGAGCAGAAACTTCGGAAGCAGGAAATTGTAAGTCGGATTTTGAAAGAGGAAGCTGAGGAAGAGCACAGGAAGAAGAAGCAGCATCCGCCCTCTAAATCCACAGACCGATGGACTCTGAGAGACAAAACCTGGAAGTACATCTCCAACTTTTGTGAAGGGAAGACTGCCCCGACCACCAGCTCCCTGCCAGTGAGTAGGACACCTCTGTCTCCACGTTAGGGTCAGGCACTTGGAGGTGCAGCTGGGAAGGGCCAAGGGCTCAGGTGTGACTAGGAGGCTGGCTAAGGTCTTCAGGACCATGGCCCTGTGACCTCCACCAGGGTCCTTTTCTCCATCACGTAAGTTCCTCGTGTTGGCCAGTGGTGCTCCTGGAGCCCTCCAGAGCTGCCTCTGTGAATTGGGGGAAGGTCCCTCATCTGTCCTCATATACAAAGCGGAGTCAGCCAAAGTCTGTACACATTACCACCCGCTGCCAGTACTTGCCCTATTACACCAAGGCGTGCTCTGAGACAACACTCTAAGCTGGGAAGATTTGTTTCCAACTTAGCTCTCCTAAGAGGTATAGTGTGAGGACAGACACTCCTTAACCCAGCATCCTGCATTCCCGGAGTCGCTTCCTCAGGCTTCCTGGCCTTCGGCCTCTGAAGCGCCTCCTTGCGATTGCGGTGCATCGGGAGCTTTCTGTGTCTCTCTGTGTACCAGGTGGAGCTCTCACATGCCTCACCTGGGGGCCCCTCAGGTCCTTTGCATCTGTCCTTCCTTAGGGGCACATTCTTTATGCTCCCAGCATGCTCCCTTCTGAGAGGCCTTCTTTGACACCCCAAGTCACTTTCCTGATGCATCTGTATCACAGCCTTAATCTCTGCTCCTGGGCTCTACAGTGATCTCCTTTCATACAGGAGGGTGGGACTTGGTTTCCCAGAACAGTCTGGGGAGCCTTGACCCCCAAACAGTTCCAACAGAACCAGTACAGCCATCCTTTCTGAGTTTTCACGGGACTTTTCCATGGTTGGTGTGCCATCCATCATGAAAATTCAGCACAATCGCTGCTGGAAGGCAGGGAAAGTTGCAGACATCCACTAATCATAGTATTTCCCTATGGACAAAACTTTCTATCAGATTCTGCTGAACACTGCAGGAAGGCATTCAGTAATTCACAGACATGTGTATGTTGTGTTTTAATGGAAAAGTCACAAGGATTTATGTGTATACAGTTGTCTCTGTAAAGAACAAAAGATTTCTTTAATCCCAGCACTGGGGAGGCAGAGACAAGCAGATCTCTGTAAGTTCAAGCCTAGGCTGGTCTACATAGTGAGTCCAGGACAGCCAGGGCTACACAGAGAAACCCTGTCTCAAAACAAAACAAACAAAAAGAACAAAAGCATTGAAAGAACACTGTGAGGTTGTCAGGCCAAGTCCCCAGAAGGGCTCCAGGGGGTCTGTTTTCTTCCTTTTCATGCTACATGCTCCGTCCTGTACTGAGCATGTCTTCCTGCATCATTCTTCTGCTGGCAGGAGAGTGAGATGGCGGCATCCAAGCCTTCCAATCTAGTGAAAGTCATATCCAGCGAGTCCGTGCAGGGGGACCTGGGAATCATTAACACGGAGGATGAGATACTGGCTGAACCAGATATCCCAGGGCTTTGGACCAAAGACTACAAGTTATACCAGGTAGCAGCTTTCCTCCGCCAGGTTCTTCACATGGAGGTTGGGGGTAACCCTGAGCCACGCTGATGTTCCAAATTCAGTTGCAATTGCCTGTCCTGTGCCTGAAACTGCCCCCTCCAAACTCTAGGTCCTTCTCCCTTTCCATAATCTCCAGGAGATGATGTAGCAGGGTGGTAGTCGCCCACAGCTTTAACCCCAGCCCTTGAGAGGCAGAGGCTGGCAGACCTCTGTGAGTTCAAGGCCAGCCTGGTCTACAGAGTGAGTTCCAGGACAACCAAGGCTTCACACAGAAAGCCTGTCTCAAAAAAACAGAGAGAGGAAAAGAGAGGCAGAAAGACAGAGACAGACAGAGAGACACAGAAAAAAACCAGAATTACAGACGGTTGCCAGCTGCCAGATATAGGTGCAGGGACATAAACTGGGGTCTGGAAGAGCAATTATGGAGTCTTAACCACTGAGCCATCCCTCTTTCCCAGGGAAACATATTTCTATAAAAATCCATGAGTTCACACTTCCTTTAATGGCCCTTTTCAAGAAACATGCTCACCCAGAACGCTGGCTGTCCGGATTAGAGTTTACAAGAGGCACAGGCCTTAGGCCCAGGAGGGCCCTCACAGCTTCTGCAAACATTAGCTGATGTCACTACCAGAGCAAAAAGATTTGATTTTCCTGCTCCTCGGGAAGCAGTGAAGAAAAAAAGCTGGGTTAGCCATTCCGTTTAACCCCAGCAGAAAGGTGGTAGGGCACAGGCAAGGGGCAGGCACTGTCCACCCTGGAGAATCAGGGACAAACCCACATGTGACATGGATACCCAAGGTCTCAGGCAGAGCTCACACAATGTCAAAAGGAAAGTTTTGGCCCATCTTGGATTACAGCTTTTTCCAATCCCTCACATTAGTCAGTGTGGACTGATTTGGACTAACATTGCCTCTCAGAAAAGCTGTCCTGCAGAATTCTCCAGAATAGAAGAGACCTTTCTGCTGTTACTTTTCAGAGAGTCTTATATGTTTCTGGCTTTTCTCATTGGCCCTTCTCTCTCTCTGTGCCTGTGCTTTCTTCTTCCTCTCCCTCTCTCCCTCTCTCTCCCTCCTCTCTCCATCTGCCTTTCCCTTCCCTTCCCCTCCCCTCCCCTTCTCCTCTCTCTCTCTCTCTCTCTCTCTCTCTCTCTCTCTCTCTCTCTCTCTCTCTCACCTTGGTCCCTTCAGAATAATGTCCTGGATACTAAACCTTTTCCTGCCCTGCCAGGTGTGGGCCCTGCACTTTCCTCACCATCAGGCTTTGAGCAAGTGTGGACCTCTGTCTTTTTGAACCCAAGGTGGCCAAGGAGGACATGGACCGAAAACCTGTGGGTGGAACTAAGATGGACAAGGACATCCTGGCTAAGACTCTGGAGAAGCTGCGCAGCGGGGTGGTTCACAAGCAGGTGGTATCTGGGCGAGAGTTCAAGGGCCGCCCATTCAACAGCAAGCCCGAGGTCATTCACTTCAAGGTGAGCCTTGAAGGATGGCCAAGGAAGGAAGCCTTTCATCCACTCTTCTGCCTCTGGCACTTTCTGTTCTGACTTTTGGAAATGCGGAGAAGTCTTCAGCTGTGGGGCTGGGATGAGAGCTTAGCGAGCAGGAAGCGCTAGGGCACTCCTTGGTAGGGGCCTGGGCTTCTAGGAAGGAGTGTAACAGGATAATTACCTGTTAGGCCCCTTTTGCTTGACAAACCCCGCCTTCTCATGAGGCGGGCCCCAAGGACCCCAGCACCCACCAGCAGCTGGCTAGTATCAGCATTTATAGAAGGGCAGGCTAAGAAATGCAGCTGATCTCTCTCCCACCCAGCCATTCTCCCACCAAACTCATCCTGCTGAGGAGGAAGTTCTTACAGGGTAGGCTCTTCACTGTCTTTCACAGACGTCGAGGTGGGCATCTCAACTCAAAGGAAGCCCTTTCCTACTTCAGGATCCTTAACTGCTCAGGAGTCAGCACCAGGGTAGACCCCTCGTCCCCTGTGCATACTCTTGAAGCTTTCCTGAGGGCTTGGAGTCATCGCACACACCCCTTCTCTGCAGGACTTTGATATTGGCAAAGTGTACAAGAAGAAGATCACGCTGATAAATGCTACCTACACAATCAACTATTGCAAGCTGGTGGGTGTGGAGGAGTACCTGAAGGACTTCATCCACATCGAGTGAGTGTAGCGGGGTCTAGCCGTGAGACGCCGTGAGACTGGGGCCAGTCGGAGAGGTCACTGCTCCACCTGAAGTCACAAAGACCATCCCAGTCCCCCCACCACCACATGACCACGCCTTCTGCCAGGCTGCCCACACTCCAGCATGCCTCAGTGCCGGCACTGCACAGCCCCCTGGGCAGCCAGCACACTTTCTCACCATGATGATTTCAGGACTGCGCTTCTCTTTGTGCTGCTCTTTCAGTGTTCTCCTTTTTCTAAGACTCTTCTCGTGTATATATCTTCACTTTGGTGCTGGCTTTTTAAGTGTTTCTCCATGGTTTCCCTTAATGCTGTTGCTTCTCCCATCCTCCCCATACCCCTTCCAGTTTTCATTTTGCAGCATTTACAACAACACTTTCCCTTTTGTTTCTTAGCATCTGACCTTCATCTTTCTTTCTTTTCTTTTCTTTTCTTTTTGTTGTTTTTGAAACAGGGTCTTGCTCTACAGCCTAGGCTGACCTTGTACTCATCATGTAGTCCAACCTGCAATCCTCCTGCCTCAGTTCCCAAATAGCTGACACTACAGGTGTGTTTCACTGTATCTATCTTATAGGCAGGTCTGCTTATAGCACAAGTCACCCACATCTGTTAGTGTGTGAGGTGCAATTTCCAAAGTGGGGGCACAATATCAATTGGGCCCTTGCTCATCTTCTCAGGGTCCCTTCTTCTCCCCTGCATGGTGTCCTCATGAGGCTGCCCCTATGGGGCTGTGGGGCTTCTCCAAGGGCAGCACTGGCTGACAGAGCCCTGACAGGAACTTCCCACCGGGAGGTACTGTCCTTACTCTGAGAATGTATGGGTGGCCCAGGTTAGGTGGTCGTCAGCCACCACAAAGCCCCCCTTCCCAGGCCGGATTGAAGATTTCTCCTCACTTGAAGGCTGGCACTCACAGCTGTCTTGTGATGTCTTTTGCTCTAGTGGTTGTGACTCTCTGGCAGGTCCCTCAGCTTCCCCTGGCTACACTAAGATCTCTGGCACTCGGTGTCCTGTAGCTCTACTGCAGCATACCTAGGAAGCTTATTTTTTTTTTTAACTAGTTGTAGTTCTTGGAGCTAAGGCTCATATCTTTGAGCAGAGCTAGAAATGTCTTATCCCTAGCCTGCAAATATCTCTTTCTGTTCCTCAGCTCTCCCCATGGCTCTCCCTCTGCCCTGTTCCTCCCATGTGAAACTTTCCCTGTCCTTATGGCACCTGCTTCACACTCTGCCTGCTCCATGAGTAGATGTCCCCAGCGCACTGGTCTCTCAGTTGTGTCCATGAGTAGATGTCCCCAGCGCACTGGTCTCTCAGTTGTGTCCATGTGTAGATGTCCCTAGCACACTGGTCTCTCCATTGTGTCCATGTGTAGATGTCCCTAGCACACTGGTCTCTCAGTTGTGTCCATGTGTAGATGTCCCCAGCGCACTGGTGTCTCAGCTGTGTCTCAGCTGTGTCTCGCTGGCTGCAGAAGCTGCTGAGTGTGCGTCTTGTTTCAGTACCATGTTTCTCGTTTCTAAAAATGCCTAGTTCTTTTTCAGATGAGCAGGCATTTCTTAACAGTGTCTTTTTCTTTCTTCCTGCCCATAACTATCTGTATGACTTTACTATTTTACCCACATGCTCCACTCAGTCACACAACAGTTTCAGTAGTTTACTGTAAAAGATCTTAAAGTTTGGCCCTGCTTCTCACTGGGTTAGTTCATGAGCATCCTGTGCATATCCCTGGATTCTGACCCTCTAACCGCTTAGTCTCCAGGCGAGAGCCCTGGGAGTCCTCCTGTTTTTGCCACTCCAGTGTTGTGATTACAAGCACAAAAAAATTTGTGGGTTTTTCTTGAGTTCTAGGGATTGAACTCTGGTCCCTATGTCCGCATAGCAAGCAGTTTATTGACTAAGATATCTCTCTAGCACCCAGAGACATGTTTTTACAGTAAGTTTTTGTGTACTTCCAAGCCAAACAAATTAGGCAAAGTTTAACATTGTGAAAATAGGCCTGATACAAGGAATTTTCTAGGAAGAGCCTTTTACTCACCCTGGCTCAGCAGACTAGCACCCGTCTCATGGCCCTGCAGTTGGGGCTGCTTTACTGGAGAGCTTCACTTACAGCCCTTCATCTCATGTTGCTGCTAGAACTCAGCATCCTTGATCCAAGGCCTGGCATATGTCCCCAGGGGGGCCACACCCCACAGCATCCATTCTTCTGGAGCTGACTTTTGGAGATGTACCTCACTCCGTGTGCTGGGTCACAGGACAGATATCTGAAGATTACCTAGTGTCTCATCAGGAGAGGGGGTCTGTGAGGAAGACTGAAGTGCTAGAGCTGCTCATTAGCCAGGGCATCTAGGCAGAGGTGTGATCTTAGCTGGGATAAAACAGCATGACCAAGAGCAAGGTGGGAAGGAAAGGGTTTATTCAGCTCGCACTTCCATGTCACAGTTCAATCATCAAAGGAAGTCAGGGAGGAACTCAAGCAGGGCAAGAACCTGAAGGCAGAAGCTGATGTAGAGGCCATGGAGGGGTGCTGCTTGTGGGCTTTGTTCATGATGGCTTGCTCAGTTGCTTTCTTAAGGAACCTAGGACCATCAGCCCAGGGGTGATGCCACCCATCATGAGCTGGAGCGCCCCCACATCAATCACTAATTAATAAAATGCTGGACAGGCTTGCCTATGGCCAGATCTTGTGAAGGCATTTTCTCAGTGGAGGCTCCCTTCTTGAAAATAACTCTAGCCCATGTTGATTTGCCACAAAACTGGCTGGCACAGGTGTGAGAAACAAGGGTATCCAAAAGGCTGAGCTGAGTATGTAGTGGGCTTCTGCTTTCCACAGTGACCTAACTACTTATGTGCTGTGAATCCCTGTTCCTGCAGCTTTGACCCCCCTGGTCCCATGTCAGCTGGTATGTCCTGTGAAGTTCTTGTCACCTTCAAACCTATGGTAAGTCAAAGGGTCACACAGCGGTGTTGGTTTTTTCTGGCTTAACAATAACAACAACTCCGCCTCATTCTGTAATGCCAGTGGAATAAAGCTTGCCAGGTTTGATTTTACTGTCTGACCTGAGTGACTTTCAGTGGGCTGTGAAGTGTTTCTTCAGGGCCTGCTCATGTGGGGTACTTCAGGGCTCTTATTCTGGGGCCCCACAAAGCAAATGGCAAGTGGGTTCAGGCGTGGTTATACAGATGAAGCCTGTGTCTCATCATAGAGGTTTATGGTGACTGGGATTATCTTACTCTTTTTTTCTTTTTTTTAGATAAATAAAGATCTGGAAGGAAATATTTCATTTTTGGCTCAGACTGGTGAATTTTCTATTCCACTGAAATGTTCAACAAAAAAATGTTCTGTAAGTTTAAGTTTCCTGAACATGTCTCCATGGTGAGGGCATGAGGTCAGAGCTCCACCACAGACCATGGTCCATTGGAGTCCACTCAGACTCCAACCTGGGCCTAGGCTGTCGTAAACAAAAAAGGAGTGTTGGGGTATGCATTATTTATTATTGGCCCTAAGATTATCACAGTGGTATTACAAATAATTACAAATATTTGTGATTTACCCACTATCACAAATAATAAGACACAGACATCCGTTAGATTTTATTGCCTTGTTTACCTTGGGCCAGGCAGATATTTCACCTATACTGTCTCAGTAACCTCACCATGTCCCAGCCCCCATCCAATGCCATCCATCTTAATCCTCCTCATCTGGTCTACCTTCCATCGATAAGCCCATGCTACTTGCTTGTATTCTTCATTTGGGCCTTTTCATGCCATTATTGGAGTCCTTCTTGCCAGTCCACACTGTTCCTTCTCCATGCTAGCCCATCGTGGCATCCTCCTCCTTCCTCTCTTCTTGTCCATCTGTTGCCCTGCCCAGGTATAGGCCATTTAATCAGCCAATCAGATATGTCTTAGGCAGGTTTACAAAACAAGGGCAGCCAGATCTTGAGGACCAGTAACGTGCATCCAACCAACCTCCAACAATTCTGAAAAAGTAAGCAATCACACCAGAGGTAGAAACTTCTAGACAAACCCTGCTCTGTATGGGGTCCCTTCTGAGGGGCCCACAGTGCAGAGGGGAAAGA
Source organism: Pachyuromys duprasi (assembly GCA_028658305.1). Lineage (NCBI taxonomy): Eukaryota > Metazoa > Chordata > Mammalia > Rodentia > Muridae > Pachyuromys > Pachyuromys duprasi. Next base: position 124,141,643 of record CM053763.1, read on the forward strand.
CAGAATCTCACTATGTAAGCTCTAGGTGTCCTTGAATTCACTGTGTAGACCAGGCTGGCCTCAGACTCAAAGAAATGCACCTGTCTCTGCCTCCTGAGTGCTGGGATTAAAGATGTGCACCACTCCATCCAGCTTTCAGTTCTTTTTATTGTGAGTAAATTTTCAAACATAATGAAAAACAGAATCATGCAGTGAGTTTCCATACACCCACTGTCTACACCTGAGAGTTTTAGAGCCAGCACGTCAGCTTCATCTATACACAGCTTGTTGCTGTGGGAACTACTTCAAAGAAAATTGCCAATATCAGACTCAACACTCTTTAAAAATGTCGGCATCTAGGGCCTGGAGAGATGGTTCAGTGGTTAAGAGCACCCTCTGCTCTTCCAGAGGTCCTGAGTTCAATCTCCAGCACCCACATGGTGGCTCACAGCCATCCATACTGGGATCTGATGCCCTTTTCTGGCATGCAGGTGTATATGCAGATAGAGCACTCCAACATGTTGGGAGCCATTTTGGGGGAGCTGGTGCTATGTGCTTCATGTGTCCCACACTCATACCTACTCTTGTTACAAGTCACTGTCACAGACACTGAGGTTCACCTATACAAGAGCTTTTCTCAGGGAAGATCTAGGATGGGCTGCAAAAGCAGTAAGAACTCTGTCTCACCAGGGGAAATGGCAGCCCTATGCCAGTCATCTGTAGCAGGCACAGGTGGCCTCTCTGGCCTGAATCTGGACTATTCTGTTTTATACGTTGGTCTGCTTGTGTTAGTGGCCCATTGTCATGCCTCTGGAGAAAGACATAGCAGGTAGAGGCCTGGCTTTAGATTCAGTGTTGCAAAACCGCCCTGTGAGAGATTGCCGTTTGTGGTGCCATGGTGCTGCCCAGGCATGGCACTCTTAGCTTGAGCACAAAGAGTGTGTGGCCTATCCCCACAGAGGACATGAATGACATGATCCCACTCTGGAAAGCAATACTTTCCAGGCCCTGTATCTTCAGCACAGCTTCCCTCAGCAGGGACGACAGCTGCTAGCTTGTTCACTCCCTGACCATCCTGCCTTTCAATCAGCTCTCAGTCCAGGAGCTGCTGGCTCGACTCTTCAAGTAGACTCAGGATCCCCACGCTATCTTGGTCACTTCATGACTCTGTGACTTAAGTGGGCTGTGTCTCTGACCTCTGGTGTACTATGATCCCCCTGCCTGTCCTGCGTGCAGTCAAATGCAGGCTTCCTGTGGAGGAGAAGTCACGTTTCCCCTGGCATCTTGGGACTTCAGTAGAGGAATCTTCTCTTGCGGAACATTGGGGTTCTCTGGGCCATGATTCCTGCAGGGACCTACACTCCCTTGGTCATTGTGGATTCAGCCGGCCTAGTGGCCACCCTGCCTCACACTTATGTTCTTTGGCAGCTGTCCCTTGACAAGGAGCTCATTGACTTTGGGAGCTACGTCGTGGGTGAGACCACATCCCGGATCATCACACTGTCCAATGTTGGGGGCCTGGGCACCAGATTCAAGTTTCTCCTCGATTCTGAGTTATTTGACATGGATGAGCCCCAACTGGTTAAGAATATAGTGAGTTCCCTGCCAGCTGCTGACCAGCAGCCATAGTTCCCATGGGTGTCTGTGGCCCTGCTTAGCCAAGAGCAGGGTGGGGAGCCTCTCAGCCAAATGTACACCCCCAAGTGTGTTAAAATAGGTGAGCAAATAAGACTATCAGCACATGGAGGGTGCTGAGAAGAAAATGTCAGGGTAGCCTCACATTAGTGAGGGAAAAATGTTTGGTGCTAATGAGGAAGACACGTGCAGTCTGGCCTTGGGGGACAACAGAGGGTTTCCTTTAAGGTGTGTGGTACACATTAACTAGGAGCATAGGGGTCGGGGGGGGGGAGTGTTCCAGAAAGGGCCAGAGTCTAGTCAGACAGCTCCACGAGAGACCATGGCTGCCTTCCCAAAGCATAAAAAGAGCCTTTTGTCTTTTCTGAGAAGACTGTGCAGGGGCCACAGGGAGTGGCAACAGCCTCAGGGTCCTATTAAAAAAACTGGACTCACCAGGCTCATGGCTGTGTGGATCATTTGGGGAGGAGCCTTTTCTTGCATGCTTCTAGAATATTTGAACATTCTCATGAGATGCATGGAGTAATCCTGTTGGCTCTGTTCAGGTTCCCCAACAAAGAATCTCAGCCAAGAGAGGGCAAGACCAGCAGGGCACCTGTGGCCAAAGTAATATGGATGGCAGCTGTGTGTGTGTGTGGGGGGGGGGGGGTAATGGCTGCAGTCAGAACCAGGGAGCAAGGCAAGCAGAGCGGGAGAGGAGGAGCCGGACTTGCTTTGGACAGGTGGGTGGCTTGCCTCCAACTGTCTACACAGAAGGGATACCAGCTCACCCAGGCTAGAGCAGAGCCAGCCTGAGCTTCCTTTCAGAGCAGTGTGTTCACCTATGAGGACAGAAGTCTCTACGAGAAGATTATTCACAATATCTCTGAACAGCAGTTTGATATTGACGGGTCTTCCCTGATGGACATGCAGAGCCGTAAAGAGTCGGAGAAACTGGAAGGTAAGGGTGGGGGAGTTTGTAGTGGGTAGAAGGTGCCCTACCTCGAGCTTCTTGTGCTGACTCCTGAGCCAGCCAGGACTCGCCTCAGGATCTCAGGTCAAGGAGGGGGCCCAGAGAACCAGAGACTGCCAGGTCTGTAGCCTAGGTGATGCTCAGGAGGGCCACAAGCGCAGCTTTCTCAGGGCTTTATTTGTGGGTGGTCGAATGTAGAGTACATACTCAGACACACGGACGTGCACTGGTTATGCTGTGCATTGAAGCTGACAGAATCAACAGGAGCCCAGCTTTGGACAGCCAGGCTGGTCACGTGTGCAGGTGTGAGGGCCCTGAGGGCTCTGCCTGGGAGACAGTCCCTGCAGTAGCCAGTGTTTATCAGACCCCCAAGCCCTGAGCTTGAGTAGTGGTCTTGTTTCACACCAGCTGCGGAGAAGTATTGATGATGCACAAGGACAATTTTAAAACTGATCAATCCCCGTGCTGAGCTGGAAAAACACACACCTTGTCAGGCATTGGTCAGTCCCGCAGTGCACCCTGCTCTCCGCCCTGAGTGGTCCTCACCATTTCCCTGTGTGGCCCTAGCTGTCCTGGAACTCATACTGTAGACCAGGCTGGCCTCAAACTCAGAGATCTGCCTGCCTCTGGGTCCTGAGTGCTGGGATTAAAGGCATGTGCCACCACAGCAAGCTGTAGTTTTTATTTTAACATTTCCAAACTTACCATCTCTGGGTTTTGTGTGTATGTGCCCTTTTAGCCATTTTTCCCCATGCCCGTGCCACACACGTGTGAGACATCCGTGTCTTACGTTTAAGTCAGTGTCCAGTTCAAATTTGAAGGAAGTTGAGCTCCTCTCAGTTTACACTGATCCAAGTTGTACTCATTTGAAGGAATCCTCACCAGAGCTGTAGGGCCGAAGCATTTAAAACCCATGCATCTCTAGCAGAGATCTATCCTTAGCTTTTCCAGTCTCCACCAGGAGCTGGCCTGTGTTCACACACTGTCTCCCTGTAGCTAAATTACTGGTCTATATTTTGTATGAGCAATGACCCTACCATTGCAGATCACTTTCTTCTTAAATGCATTCACAGGTTCTTTTTATCATTTTCATCAGCAATCCCTAGAGGGTCTTCCTGCTACCTGTCTGTTGAATTCTTGTATGGGTAGAATTCTCATTCCCAGGAGGAAAAAGGTCATCAACCTTACCTTGATCAGTAAAGAGGTCAAAGAATGGAGGGCTATATGGAATGTGCTTTCTTTATGGAAACTATGTGCAGACAGTGGTGACAGAGGCACCAAGGGAGAGGCAGCTGAATCCTCAGCAGTGGCTCATTCAAGTTAGCTTTTGTGTGAGGCATAGAGCAGGGACTGAGTTGCAGTCTGTATGGAGAGAGCATCTTTTTCTTGACACTTTCACTGAAATGTACGTTTAGGCTGGGCATGGTGGCACACACCTTTAATCCTAGCACTTGGGAGGCAGAGGCACGTGTATATCAAAGTTCAAGGCCAGCTTGGTCTACAGAGCAAGTTCCAGGACAGCCAGAGCTACACAGAGAGACTAAGAGAGACTGAGAGAGAGAGAGCCAAGGGGCGGGGGAAACCTGGCATGTATATGTTGGTACAGTTTTGAAAGTGTCATCAGTTTGGAAATGATATATTGGCATATTGAGTCTTCGGCCCAAAAGAATGTGACCCAGGGAGCTGATAAATCTTTCTCTTTCCTTAGCTTCAGAATTTGCATAAGGAAGTCTTAAGCGTTTTTAGTTTATTCAATGTGATAATCTGACTTATTTCCCCCAGACTGATTATTGATATAGGCTTGTTTGCCTTCTAGAAACAGAGATTACAGCTGTGGCCAGTGTGGTGACCACGATTCCCAAAGAGGAGCAGGCAGAGATCACACTGGGGCAGGTCAGTCCACCTGACCTGCCAAACCTTGGCTTCCTCCAGCCCAAGACACAGCATCTTCACACACTGTCCTCCCTGATCTCAGGGGGCTCTTCCATCTATCAGGGCCAGACTAAACCCACAGTCTCCAGGCACCTTTTGCTGAAACTGGTACCAAGATATCCCCTCCCCGTGTAGAGAGTAGATAGGATCAGAGCAGTAGGCCCAGTTTCCTGTATGTGGCCCATCTTAGGACACCAACAATGACCCTCCCCCGCTGAAATATGTGTGCTCACACAGGCTAGAGGAAGAAGATGCAGAGAAATGTTCAGGTTGCCTTTCTTGTCCCTCTCCTAGTAGACTGTGAATCAGGAATAGGATCTTTGAAACTCCAGGGGCTCAAAGGTGGGTGAGGTGGTAGGGACTTGTGTATCCTATACACAAAATATTAAATGCGGCTATGCTCTACCGAGCTCTTCATGCTTCTCATGCCAGCGAAAGGGCCCGCCTGGCCACTGCACAGGAGGCTGAGCATCTTTGGAAAGCCACGAGTAGCTCACTGCTGTGTGAGCCCCCAACTCTCCCTCTGCTGGGACCCCACAGCAGGAAGCACTCAAGAGCAGGGCCAGCCTTAGAAGCTGTATGTGACCAAATGGAGATACCAAGGACATGGTCCTGCTCCCACCCATCCTTGCAGTGGGCTAGCAGGAAACACCCTAATGGAAACCATGATGCCTGTGTTCTGACCCCATGGTTCCTCTTCTCACACAGATAAGAGAGGGGGAACTTGGCCCCTTCAGCTCCATCAAAGTACCCATTATCTTCAGCCCAGTTATCCCAGGAGAGGTCCAAACGAAGTTCAAGGTCGTGTTTAAGAACTCACAGTGTCCAACGGTGAGTACGCCTGCGACCGACTGAGCCCCCATAGCCACATCAGCTGCTCTTGCTGGACTCATGGGCCATACGAATGGTAACATCTTAGCTAGTTAATACATGTGTGCACACCAGTGTTCCGATGCCCATCTCTACAGACTGCTTTGTTCTTCCCTCTCTGTCTCTGTCTCTCTGTCTCCTTTCTTCCCCCCTCTTTTTTTTTTTTTTAACAGTGTTGGAGATACAACTCAGAACCTTGAGCAAGTGAGCAAGTACTCTGCCAATGGGCCTCACCTCAAGCTCTAGTCTATACTCTTTTTTTTTTCTTAAGTTTTGCATGTGTTTGGTGTGTGTGCTTGTGTATGAGTGTTCACATGTGTGGAGACACACGTGTGTACAAATGTGTGTATGTGTTTGTGTACAGAAGCCAGAGGTTGACACTGGGTGCCTTCCTCAATCCCTATCCACTTTATATTTTGAGGCAAGGTCTCCGTCACTTAAACAGAGCTCATGGACTCAGCTAGCTGGCTAGTTAGCTTGCTCAAGAAATCCCTTATCGTCTTCTGTGTCCTGGGATTACAGAAGGGCCACCATGCCCATGGGCTTTTATGTGTGTGCTTGGGGACCCCAACTCCAGTCCTGCTGCTTACACAGCAAGTACTTTTACCTGTTGAGGTGTTTCCCTCCTACCCCAACTCTTAATTATTAGAAGTGTCTTTCTTCATTTATAATCTTATAACCTTAAATTATGATCAGAGAATATAATCACTGGGTGAAGAGGAATTTCCCAAGGATCGGTAAAGAAGCGTTCTCCGGGGCTGGAGAGATGGTCAGTGGTTAAAAGCATTGGCTGCTCCTGCAGATGGCCCAGGTTTGAGTCCCGGCCCCCACTCTCTAGTTCCAGGGTGTCTGACATCCTCTGTGGTCTCCATAGCAGAGCATATACACGGTGTACAGACACGCATGCCGGAAAAACACTCACACACAAAAATAAGAACCAAAGTTAAGCCAGGCAGTGGGGTTGCATGCCACTTGAAAGGCAGAGGCAGGCGGATCTCTGTGAGTTTGAGGTCAGCCTGGTCTACAGAGTTTTTCCAGGACAGCCAAGGCCACACAGAGAAATCTTGTCTGGGGGGAAAAAACTATGAAAACTGAACAACACTCTACTGAATGACTTAAGCAGAAATAAAGAAAGAAACTAGAAACTGTACAACATACCCAAATTTATGAGACACAATGAAAGTGGTGCTAAGAGGAAAGTTCATAGCGCTAAGTGCCTTCACAGAGAACCAGCAGAGTCCTCATAACAATGAAACAGCACACCTGAAGGAAGCAAACATACTCAAGATGAGTAGATGGCAGGAAATAAGCTGAGGGCTAAAACCAAACAAAGAGAATAGTACAAAGAATCAATGAAACAAAGAGTTGGTTCTTTGAGAAAAATCAACAATATAGACAAACCCCTATCCAAACTCACTTAAAAGATAGAGAGAAAATATCCAAATCAACAAAATCAATGAAAAGAAGAACACAACAGCAGACACTGAGGAAATCCAAAGAATCATTAGGTCATACTTCAAAAACCTGTACTCAACAAAATTGGAAAATCTAAAAGAAATGGATAATTTTCTCCATAGACACCATTTACCAAAGTTAAATCAAGGTCAGATAAACAATTAAATAGACTGATGACCCCTAGGGAAATAGAAGCAGTCATTGAAAGTCTCCCAACCAAAAAAAGCCCAGGGCCAGATGATTTTAGCAAATTATTCTACAAAACAGACACAGAAGGAACACTGCCAAATTTATGTAATGAGCCCAGAGTCACACTGATACTCAAATCACACAAAGATCCAACAAGGAAAGAACATTACAGACCAATTTCTCCCACAAACATGGATGCAAAAATACTTAATGAAATACTCAAACTGAATCCAGGAACACATCAAAATAATGATCCATCATGATCAGGGATGCAAGGATGGTCCAACATATGAAAATCTGTCAATGTAGTCCACTATATAAACAAACTAAAAGAAAAAATATGATCATCTCACTAGATACAGAAAAGGCCATTGACATAATCCAGCACCCCTTCATGATAAAAGTTCAGGAGAGATCCGTGGAGATAAGGGATATACCTAGACACAATAAAGGCAACATACAGCAAGCCAAATATCCAACATCAAATTAAATGGAGAGAAACGTAAAGCAATTCCACTGAAATCATGGACAAGACAAAGCTGCCCACTCTCTCCATATCTATTCAATATAGGACTTAAAGTCCTAGCTAGAGCAATGAAACAATTAAAGGAGATCAAGGGGATACAAATTGGAAAGGAAGAAGTCAAACTATTTGACTTCGTATCATCATTCACAGATGATATGATAGTATACATGGGTGACCCCAAAAGTTCTACCAGACAACTCCCACAGCTGATAAACACTTTAAACAAACTGTCTGGATACAAGATTAACTCAAAAACAAACAAATAAACAAAACAGTAGCCCTCCTATATACAAATGACAAACAGGCTGAGAAAGAAATCGGGGGAACAACACCCTTCACAATAACCACAAATAATCTAAACTATCTTAGTGGAACTCAAGCCAAGCAAATGAAAGACCTGCATGACAATAACTTCAAAATATCAGAAAAAGGAAAGATAGCCCATGCTCATGGATCAGGAAGATTAACATAGTAAAAATAGCCCTTCTACCAAAAGCAATCTACAGACTCAATGCAATCCTTATCAAAATTCCAACGCAACTCTTAACAGACCTTGAACTCAAACTTCATATGGAAAACAAACAAACAAACAAACCAGATAGCTAAAACAATCCTATACAACAAAAGAACTTATGGAGGTATCACCATCCCTGATTTCAAGCTGTAATACAGAGCTCAGGTAATAAAAATCAAATGATATTGGCATAAAAACAGACAGATTGATCAATGGAATTGAATTAAAGACCAAGGCATACACCTGCACACCTATGGACACCTGCTTTTTATAAAGAAGCCAGAAATATGCAATGAAAAAAAATAAAGCATCTTCAACAAATAGTGCTGGTCTAACTGGATATTGGTATGTGAAAGAATGCAAATAGGTCCATATCTATCACCCTGCCCAAAACTCAAGTGCAAGTGGATCAAAGACCTCAACATAAAATCAGATACTCTAAATCTGTTAGAAGAAAAAGTGGGGAAGAGCCTTGAACACATTGGCACAGGAGACAACTTCCTGAACAGAACATCAACAGCTCAGGCTCTAAGATCAGCAATTAATAAATGGGACCTCATGAAACCAAAAAGCTTCTGTAAAGAAAAGGATGCTGTCAACAGGACAAAATGGCAGCCTACAAAATGGGGGAAGATTTTCCAAATCTACATCTGACAGAGGGCTAATAATCAAATATATATAAAGAACTCGAGAAACTAGACATTAACAAACCAAGTAATCCAATTTAAAAATGGGTACAGATCTATACAGAGAATTCTCAACAGAAGAGACTCAAATGGTCAAGAAACACTTAAATGCTTAACATCCTTAGCCATCAGGATGCAAATCAAATGACTTTAAGATTCCATCTTGCCAATGGCTAAGATCAATAACACAAGTGACAGCTCATGCTGGCAAGGTTGTGGAGCAAGGGGAACAATCCTCCATTGCTGGTTAGAGTGCAAACTTGTACAACTACTTTGGAAATTGATCTGGTGGTTTCTCAGAAAATTGCAAATCAATCTACCTCAACACCCACCTATATCACTCCTGGGCATTTACCCAAAGGCCGCTCCATCCTTCCACATGGACAGTTGCTTAACTATATTCATAGTAGCTTTATTCATAATAGGCAGAAACTAGAAGCAACTTAGATGTCCCTTAATCAAAGAATGGATAAAGAAAAATATAGTACATTTACACAATGGATTATTATTTGGCTGTTGAAGAAAATGACATCATGAAATTTACAGGCAAATGGATGGAACAAGAAAAAAAAAAGAACATCCTGAGTGAGATAACCCAGTCCCAGAATGACAAACATGATATTCACTCATAAGTGGATATTAGCTGTAAAGTAAACGGTAAGCATGCCAAAATCCACATACCTAGAAAGGCTAAGTAACAAGGAGAGCTCAGGGGAGGGGGCTCAAGCATCTCCCTGGGAAGGGAAAATACAATAGATTTCAAGGGTGGACTAAAGAAGGGGGCAGGGAGCAGGAGAGATCAGGTGGTTGGGGTGTGGGGGGGGGGAGAGTGGGAGAGACCGCTGAGTTGAGGGTGGGGGGCATTTTGGAGTCAAGGTAGAAACCTAGTGCACTGGGAACTCCCTGGAATCTATGAGGGACCCTAGGGAAAACTCCTAGTAACGGGAATATGGAGCCTGAATCGGCATCTTCTGTAACCGGCAAGTGGAAGGACTGTGACAGCAACCCAGCCCAAACCTTCAACCTACAATTTGTCCTGCCTGCAAGATGCACTGGGGTAAAGCTGGCACAGAACTTGTGGGAGTGGCCAAGCAATGACTTGTGACACGCCTGACACTGGAGGGCTGGGAACCAAAGGCCGGGTAACTCAGAGACCGGGGATGAACCAAACATGACTGGAGAGAAAGAAAGAGAGAGAGAGAGAGAGAGAGAAGAGAGAGAGAAAGGAGGGAAGGAAGGAAGGGAAGGAGGAGGGGAAAGGGGGAAGGGAAGGGAAGGGAGGGAAGGAAAGGAAGGAAGGAAAAAGAAAAGGCTGGATAACCCAGAGACCTAGGATGAACCAAAAACGACTGGAAAGAAAGAAAGAGAAAAAAGATGAGAAGAGAAGAGAAAAAAGAAAGGAAAAGAAAAGCAAGAGAAGGCTGGATAACCCTGAGACCTGGGATAGAACCAAGCACGACTGGAAAAAAAGGAAGAAGTAGCCGGGAGTACTGGCGCACACCTTTAATCTCAGTGCCGAGGGAGGCAGAGGCAAGCAGGTCACTTTGAGGGCCAGCCTGGGCTACACAGAGAAACTGTCTCAAAACAATCAGACATTTTAAGATGATAATATTCATAGGAGATGGCCTTAATTTCAGTTTTGAATGAATGAGCTTGTTATGTACATAGCAAGCAGGAATTAAAGAGAGAAACAGTGAGGAGCAGAAAGGCGAGAAGGCATCATATCAGGTGTGTGTGCTGTCCAGCAGAACCCGACAGGAAGCCCTGAGAACCAAAACCGCTATCCAGAGTCACTGATTTACAAACACCGTAGCAGACGGAACAGCTTCCCCTGGGTGAGATTTTCAATTAGTCCCAGCACAGATAATTTGTTTTGTTTTTCAAGACAGGGTTTCTCTGTGTAGCCCTGGCTGTCCTGGGACTCACTCTGTAAACTAGGCTGGCCTTGAACTCACAGATCCGCCTGCCTCTGCTTCCCGAGTGGGGGAGCTAAAGGCGCATGCCAACCCCAGCGCCGCCAGCGCCGCCTCCACCCAGCATTACCCAGACGTTCTTATACCACAGGGAGGCTGAGTATTTTACTTTGGGAAGATCAGTGGGAGTTCTTTACCTCCCAGCTGTTTGTACTCAAATGATTTACACTCTGTCTGTTGTCAAGGACATGGGGTAAGGGTGGGGAGCAGCCCATCCCTGAACAGGAGCCCTTAGAAGATACTGCAAGATAGACATGCTTAGATCTGAAGTCCGGACAGGCCCACCCACACCCAGAGCTTCTTCTAGTCCGTTTTTGTTTTTAAATTGTACCTTAACGTTTTTATACAAGTGTACAATGTATCTTTATCATATCTGTCCTCACTTCCATCCTTCAACTTATCTAAACTCATCTCTTTCAAAACTCCAGGTATGTCCTCCTTTTACTATTATTAATAATGAGTTAATTATTTTAACTCACTGAATCAGAGAAAAGCGATTGTCTCTTATCTTAGCAGCCATCAACCGCGTGTTCATGCTGTCTAACTGCCTTCTAATTTTTTTGTTTTTGGTTTTTTGTTTTGTTTTTGTTTTTCAAGACAGTTTCTCTGTGTAGCCTTGGATGTACTAGACTCTATTTATAGACCAGGCTGGCCTCAAACTCACAGAGATACGCCTGCCTCTGCCTCCCAGAGCACTGGGATTACAGGTGTGTGTTTACACTTAAATAATGAATGACTTTGTGCTGCTCCCAACCTCAGACAGAAACGCTTCCCACTGCAGAGGGTCACAGTCAATGAGGAGCCGCAGTGCTTTCTAAAATGCTGAAAATAAGGCACTGTGGCTGTTGAAGAGCGGGTGGATAACTCGCCCATCCCAGGCCCTGTGTCCCTCCCGGAAAGCCTGGACTTGCCCTTGCTTGTTCTTTTGCTTGGCTGCTCTCTCCCTCAGACCTTCCATGGGAGCTCCAGCGACGGCTTCAGCGGCACTGTCCAGTTCATCTCTGCTGGCTTGTTTGTTTGTTGTTTTTGTTTTTTAATCAGGGTTTCTCTGTGTGGCCTTGGCTAGCTTGGAACTCACTACTTATACCACAGAGGCTTCAGTTTCCCAAAGATTTGCTTGCCCTGCCTCTGCTGCCTGAATGACAGGACTGAGGAGGTGCCTCCCGCCCCCCCGAATCCGCTGAATGTTTTCAGTACCAAACTCAATAATGTCTTACTACCCATTTACCATGGATCAGTCTGCCTTTTATCTTGGCTTGCTATACACTTAATAAAACTCATTCAAAAGCAGCAATATGAGAGCCCGGGTGGCGGCGCATGCCTGTAATCCCAGCATTCCAGGAGGCAGAGGCATGCGGATCTCTATTTGAGGCCAGCCTGGTCTACAAAGCAAGTCCAGGACAGCCAAAGCAATACAGAGAAACAACAAACAAACAAACAAGTAATATGACTGTTATATATCATTCTGGTCAGTGTTCTGGGTTACACTGAGGGAGACACTGCAGGCTTCCCAGCATCAGGGGACCAGCCTCTGCAGGACTGAACTCTGAATCTGCTTTGCAAAGGTACTTTTGGCAAGTCGATGTGTACTTACCAAACCTCTCATCTGATCTAGGAGTGCCTAAGCAGTTCTTAGCTCCGACTTCCTGCAAAGGCTCTGTGAATCTTTCATGGTAACGCCTGTAAAATCTCCCTGTAAAATGACTATTTATAAAAAGCTTCTTCAAAGCCTGCGTGTCATCACTCTGGAATCCATGCCAGATACAATGGCACTGATGAAACTCTGCCACAATTCTCTAAATCCCACAGCACAGGATAATCATGAAAAATATCACAAAACTCTAATCCATGTCATGTTTAATTATTAGTCTCATCCTGGTAATACAGTAAAGTTGTGTTCTGCTGAGTGCTGGGTTAATACTCACTGGGGCACCCAGCACTGACAGTAAACATGTGTGTCTACTTCAGCTATATTTCAGAGCCACTGGTATTGCCATAGATGTGCCAGTCTGGGTACCTAGGACCACTGTGGACCTGAAGATCTGCATGTATGACCGACTGTACCAGGACTCCATCACTGTCCACACGAGGTGAGGGCTATGGTGGTCAGCAGGAGTGCCGTGCCTAGAGCTGCCTCTGAGTGGAGAGGACCAGGTGGCTGAGTAGGCTGCGGGAACTGAAGAAAGTGATCCTGAATGTCCAGGATCCTGAATATCCAGTGTTTCTGAGGCATTGTAGAGGAATCTGGGAGAGTCAGGGACAGAGACAGACCTGAAGACAGAGGAAGGGACCACTATGGAATGCCAGACACCTCACAGGGCAAAGCAATGGGTCCCCCTGTGGGCTCCACAGGAAGCAGCCCACCTACATCCTGAGCCTTCGTCTAGCTAGTCCCACTTTGGCCCCTCTCCTTTGAGATGCTCAGAGAATTACTCTGTAATGTGTTAGGTCTGAACTTGTGGGAAGTATTTCAGCAGCCATAGCAAAAACACACTTGCTGCATGCCTAGGATACTAGGCCAGGTTTCAAGTGCCCTGAATACAGAATGTAGCAGCAACAGGGGGGAACAGAGTCCAACAAAAGAAGTGTTATCTATTTGTATTGCTTTACAAAGACAGACTTTAGATTAAAATTTTTTTTTTAGATAGAAGCATCCAATATGTCATGACTTCACCAGCTTTGAACCACTGTCCCCAGAGCAAAGGGCAGAGGCTGTCCCTCCCAAGCCCCTGCCACTGCCCCTTCACCCACTGCAAGCACTGCACAGGACCTGGAAGAACAGTATCCCAGTGACACCGTTCCAACTGCTTCTGGAGCTTTGGTGTCTATGGCTCTACTGTTCCGGCTCTGGATCCCTGTGGTCTCAGCCCCCGAGGGGCATATCTGGGCAGAGGTCTAGAATGCCATGGGCTACAGAGCATAGACAAGGGTCATTCTAGGCAGCACTAGAGGCCCCTGAAGATTCTAGAACTATTATTATTCACGATCCCCAGGTAAACCAGGAAATAGTTCCTTGAGCTTCCCTCTCTAGGTTGCCTTTTCTTCTTTCAGTTAAGAAATAATTCTACCAGCTGGGCATGGTGCCACACTCCCAGCGGTCAGGGAGGCAGAGGCAGGCGGATCTCTGTGAGTTTAAGGCCAGTCTGGTCTACAAAGCAAGTCCAGGACAGCCAAGGCTACACAGAGAAACCCTGTCGAAAAACCAAAACCAAAGAGAACAAAAGAAATAACTTGTTATAGAGACAAGAAGACACAGATAGGCCCTGATGACTAGACACAGATGTGTCTACCTTCCTATGTCTGGTTCTGAATTATGAACTGTGGCAATAGCTAACACCTGTCCATGCAGCACTATACACACATGCACACACACATACACACTTCCTGTAAAGAGTCCTAGGTGGGAAGAAGCAGGACCCTAGAGAAGCCATCTCTCTCACCCTTTCCAGGCCACTGTGCCCAGCAGCTGCTTGCAATTCTTCCCAGAAAGCACTCCAGTCTCTGGGAGCTTTGAGCACATTTCAACTGCAATTTTTATTGCTATTTTTTTAAAAATTCTTTTTTTTCCTTTTTTTTTAAAGACTTATTTATTTATACTGTATTCTTCCTACATTTGTGCCTGCAGGCAAGAAGAGGGCACCAGATTTCACTATAGATGACTATGAGCCACCATGTAGTTGCTGGGACTTGAACTCAGGACCCCTGGAATTGTAGCCAGTGCTCTTAACCTCTGAGCCATCTCTCCAGGCCCTCAACTGAAATTTTTATTGTTATTTTTATTTTAAATTTTCTCAATCTGGGGTACATTGGCATGTGACTATAAACTTAGCACTCAGGAGGTTGAGGCAGGAGTGTGGGTTTATACTTCAGCCTGTGCTACATAGCAAGCACCTGTCTAAAAACAAAAACATGGCCAGCAAAATGGCTCAACAGAAAGGTACTTACTGTGAATGCCTAAAACCTGAGTTCAAGCCTGGCGTGGTGACACACGCCTGTAATCCCAGCAGGCAGAGGCAGGCGGATCTCTGTGAGGCCAGCCTGGTCTATATAACAAGTTCCAGGACATCCAGGACTATATAAAGAGACTGTTTCCAAAAAATACATCTTATTATATTTCGTTTTATTTATGTGTGGCTTTTGCCTGCTTATATATGTTTTTGTAGCACACACATGGCTCATGCCCATTGAGGTCAGAAGAGGAGATCAGATCCCTGGAACCAGAGTCACAGAAGTGTGACGCACCATGAGGTGCTGAATCTTCTGCAAGAGCAGCAAGTGCCTGACACTGAGCATCTCTCTGGCCCAACAACTTTTTAAAAAATTTAATCAAATTCCATTTCAGAACAAAACATCCCTTAAGAAATAGCACTGAAGCTGCTTCCTACCTGTCAGTGTGCTGTGCTTGGCTCACAGTGACAGGCACACAGGCTCTATCCTTAGAAATACCTCAGTGAGTCAAAAAAGGAAGCGTGCCAAGTGACCTCTGACCTCTTGCAGGTCAAAAGCAGCCCTGCGCCTGAGGTTTGAAGTCTGTAAGGAGCTGCGGGGCCACATAGAGCTTCTACCAGAAACAGGCTACATCCAGGCCCTGTCCTGCTACTCAGTTCAGCTCAAGTTCCTGCCGAGGTGAGAACTGGGAAAGGCCTGGAGCGTGGTGGGAGGGGTGAGATCCATGCATGCCTTGTGCTGACCACTGGGGGATGCCAGTCTTCCAGGGTGCACACCTGCTGAGGTAAGCACCCCCTGCCTTCTGCACCTGCCTTGGCCTCTGCCCAGACACACTGAGTGGCCCGCTCCTGCGTCATCTTCATCCCGTCTGTTCTCGCCCTGGTGCCTGCACAGCTGTTGGTGCAGGCTGTTTGTATGTGCTATCTCCTTGCTTTGGCGTCAGCCTTTCCTCAGATGGACTAAGGATAATCCACTTCGGCTTTTCTGATGCTTTGGCAACCAAAAGTCCTGCTTTTTACATTAACTGCTCTGTCACCCTGCATGACCCTTGCTTCCTACTACTGAGCCTGTTTCTTAGGGCTAAGAGGGAGGCTCTAGGCTGTCAACAGAGTCCGTACCAAAGCAGCAGGTAGAGCAGGCTGGGGAGCTGGATAATGAGGAGGACCTGCCTCAAGGCCTCTGCATCGTAGGGTAGTGAAGAGGAGCTGAGGCTGAATTTTAAATTCTGAGCTGCTTCTTGGACATTTTCACTGATTGCCCAGGTTGGTAAAAGGGACCTTTTTTCTCTTATATATATATTTTTTTCTGCCTTCCCTACCTTTTGATCTTCTGGCCTTTTATAGGTATATACAACCCAAAAAAGCAAAAGCAAAAGCTTTTTTATTTTTCAGTACTGTTTCAGGGCCATGTGCTCTACCGCTGAGGCATGTTCTGGTGCCATGAGTGACCTGCTTATAAACTGATTTTTAGAGGGATTTTTAGGCTTCCTTCAGTTCCTTCCTTCCTTTTCAGTTTATTGATTTTTGTCATTAAAAATTTTATTATTTTGGACTAAAGAGACGGCTCAGCAGGTAAAGGCATGTGCTGCCAAGCCTGACAACCTGAGTTCACTTACCAGAATCCACATGGTAGGAGAGACCAAAGTCCTGCAAGTTCTCCTCTGACCCTCACATATGGACAGTGGTACATGAGTTCCCCAAGACAAGTGAAAAATAAGACACACAAATTGTTAAGGTTATTGTAGAATTATGGTTGTATATATTTATAAGATAAAAATGATGTCTTGATACATATAGACGAGAAAGAGGTGGCGGGGGGGAGGGAGAATTACCAAGCCCTTATTTTTTTTGGAGTTTTTTGAGACAGGATCTCAGTATGGAGAGCAGGCTGGTCCCAGGCTCAAAAAAAACCACCTGCTTCTGCCACTAAAGTGCAGGATTTAAAACTGCATGCCACTACATCTGGCTTAGCCAAGCTTATTAACATTCTTTTTTAAAATTTTCCATTAAAAATATAGTCTTTTCTCATAGACTATATCCCAACTATAAGTAGAATTAATTATTCTATTAATATTAATGCTGGTTATTAATATGGCAGCAAGTATTCCTTAACCCACTATTTTATAATTTTGTAAAGGACATTTATAAAAGATATTTTATAAAAGACACAAAGACCTGTTAGATTTATTATAAGCCTTATAACTCTGGAGCTGGGCAAATATTAACCCTCTAAGCGATCTTGTCTACACCACAGCCAAAATCCCCATGTATGCTTGCACATGTCCCATTTGGGCTGCTTCTGCGCAGACTGAGGCATGTACCAGGCCAATGGTGACCTGCTTATAAATTGATTTTTAGAGGGATTTTTAGGCTTCCTTCAAATAATAATCCTCAATGCAAGCTGTTCTAGGCCATGTGCAACCTCTCCTTTCTTCCTCCTTTCTCTCTCCTCCTTCTCAGACCCCAAAGCCTGGGAACCTTCACTCTGCCTGCCTCTCCTCTGCCCAGCTCAGGCTGTATTAGCCAATCGGGGATAATTTTGGAGGCAAGGTTCACACATCATTTTGGATACATGAGATTTTGCTCATAGGACAGTAAGGGTCTTTGGGGGACAAGCAATTAACATTTGAATACATAGTAACTCCAGATCAGAGTCAACACCTGCTGTCGTTCCCCTCCCCCCTCCACTCCTAGCTCTGACTATCTCTGCTCTCCCCCAGAGCCGCTCCCCCAAAAGACAGAGGAACAGGACAAAACAAGATCCAGGAAGACAAGGCAAAAGCCCTCCTATTGAGGCTGGACAAGGCAACCCAAAAGGAGGGAAGGAATCTCAAGAGCAAGCAAAAGAGTCAGAGATACACCCACTCCCGCTGTTAGGAGTCCCACAAAAACACCAAGCCAACAGCCATAACATCCAGGCAGAGGACCTGGTGCAGACCTATGTGGGCCCTGGGCTTGCCATTTCAGTGAGCCCTGCTGAGCTGACCTGGTGGGCCATTCAATGACGGTTATATTTTAAAGTTAGTATATGAAGTAATGGGTTTCCTTATATCATATTCATCATATGTCATTATACAATGTTCATAGCTATCCTCGCCCTTCAATTTTAGAACAGTTTTATTGCACAAAATATGAAGAAAAGTGTGTTCAAATGGATTCTGCCTTTTACAGACACTCCCTCCCAGAAGATGCAGGGAAGTATTTTGACCGGGACAGTCGGATTCTGGAGGCTCCGATGACTATCTGGGTGGCTGACCAGGTCTGTATAGGATGCTCTCTGAAACTGTCTCTAGGGAACAGGGGGCAGCTGTACCCCCAATGACAATACCTACAGAGGTAGAACACTGATCTCAGAACCCACCCTTATTTCCCAGACGATGATGTCCAGGGCCTGATGGCAATGTTGCCATCTATCTACATAACCCTGCAGAGTGTCATTTTAGCCTCTCATACCCTCTCTTATTCTGGTCCAAGCACACTGGCTCAGGTACCTTACCCACATATGCACACAAGAAATATGTCTACACAGTTGAACAGGAATACACACATGAATGCATTACACATACACAGATGCATGTTATCCTTTCATTGACAAGTCTCCACATCTGTATGTTCTTAGACAATATTTGCACACATAGTCACATGACTCATTGCCACGCTTGGCTGGTCCTTTAGACTGCTGTCTGCCCTACTCCTGTAATCTTCACTGTGGATCTCTGGCTCAGATGCCCACTCACCAGGAAACACTGAGTAATGGTCTGGTTGAGGAACTCATGTTCCAGAAATAGTGCACTGTTGGCCAGAAGGCAGCAGGACAGCTGTTGTTATCTGGAGGCTGTTGTACAAAGCTTCCAGTGCCTGGGAATGGTCTCTGCCTTCTGAGCCTTAGATCAAACCAGTGGGGTTCACTGTCCAAGCCATCGTAACCACCTCAGACTTGGAAATCTGCCCCTCGGAGGTAGACTTTGGCCACTGCACCATCTATGAAGCTATCAGGACAGAGATCAGTCTCAGCAACCTCTCGCTGTTGCCCCAGGAGTTTGGGTTTGTTGGCCTTCCCAAGGTACGTGCCGTGGGCAGTGTGGGAACACGGGGCAGGACATAGCAGCTGCTCTCCAGGCCCAGACAGCAGCAGCTCTGCCGCCCTCCGTCCCTCCCAGCTGACCCTCCCCTCCCTGCTTCTCATTGTGCTGCCTGTAAGGTATACCCCAAAAAGCGACAGACTCTCCCTTCTAAAGCTTTCTAATACCTTCCCTGACCAAGCCCCATGGGACAATCCAAAATGATGCCCAGGTCTGGCTGCCATCAGCCTAAGAAGGCAAGCTGTCCCTTATGTACCCACACACACCGAGCTCGTGACCTCACACATGCGCACACGTGCAAGCAAGGCTGAGCACGCACACATGCGCACATCTCATGCTCTCACACCCTCAGGTGTGCACCAACACTGGTTCGTTCACATCTCACTTCCCCACACAGGGTCCATACTTTCCTACCAGCAGCAAGGCTGAGCACGCACACATGCGCATATCTCATGCTCTCACACCCTCAGGTGTGCGCCAACACTGGTTCGTTCACATCTCACTTCCCCACACAGGGTCCATACTTTCCTACCAGGTGCTCTGCAAAGCATGGTTTTCATTTTCACTCTGATATGTTTCTGCTCTCCAGTATGTGGACATCCAGCCCAACGATGGGTTTGGGACGATCTTGCCCCTGGAAACTTTGCAACTTGATGTGATCTTCCAGCCAATTAAGGCTAAGGAGTACAAATTCGAGCTGATTTGCAAATCCGAGATCAATCGGTAAGCCTGACAGGAGAGGGACGTGTTGACCACGCTGTCCTTCCCACCCTTGTCTCCTCAGATCCCACCAGGCTGGGACAGATAGCACTGGTAGCCATTAGGCACCCAAGACCCAGGAATAGACAGGTTAGGGCCACATGACCTTTGCTTTGTACCAGTTGACCCTGTGTGTGAGGATATGAGGAAATGATGAGTTGCTGAACATGAGTATTTTGAACATTAGTACATGTGTGCTTGTCTGTCCTTTGTAAAAAGTGTCTTGGTGTAAGTATTCATAGGTTGCTCACTGTCAAGGCTTGAAATAGCCTGTGTCCTGCATTCTTGGGTTTCTTGTGGGAGGTTTGCTGTCATTACAATGTATTTGCCTTTGTGAGTTGGTGTCTAGGGCGTAGCCTGGTAGAGTGCTTGCTTCACGGCTTGAAGCCCTGAATTTGGTGAAGCAGGTGTGGTAATAAGTGCCCAAATTATCAGTATGTGCAAGGTAGAAGCAGGGGAGTAGGAGTTAAGGTCATCTTTGGCCATGTCGTGTGATTGAGACCAGCTGTCTCAAAAATCCAAAAACAAGACAAAACTTCTTCACTATGTAGGAGGAGTTAGAGAGGCAGTTCAGCAGTTAAAAGCACTTTACTGCTCTTGCAGGGGACCTCAGTTCCATTCCCAGCACCCATATCCCATCGCTCATAACCATTTGTAACTCCAGTTCCAACCATCCCTGCTTTCTGTAGCCTCCTCAGACTCCTGCACACACGTGGTACACATAAACTCATACAGTTGAGCACGTGCAGACAGAGCATACATTAAAAAGAAAAAAAAAGTTATTTTAGCCATGCCATGGGGTCTCTTGTGCCTGTAATCCCAGCACTTGGGAGGCAGAGGCAAGTGGGTCTCTGTGAGTTCGAGGCCAGCCTGGTCTACAAAGCGAGTTCGAGGAAAGCCAGAGCTACACAGAGAAATCTTGTCTCAGAGATAGAGAGAGACCCTACCTCAAAACAAGGTAAAAGGCAAGAACAAACTTCCAAAGTTGTCCTCTGACCTCCACCCTTGCACTATGGCATATACAAGCCCCCCTCCCCACATACACACAGATCATATACACATCCATCACACACACTCAGACAGACTGAAGAAAATACTCAGAATTTTTAACTCAGGTAGTAACACAGGCTGTAATCCCGGCATTTAGGACGCAGAGGCAGAAGGATCAAGTTTGAGGCCATCCTGGGCTATATAGTGAGCTATAAGCTAACCTATAGGTGGTGTCCCTTGGGCACCATCCACTATTTTCTTGTCACAAGGTCTCTTACTGGCTCAAACTAGCAGATGAGCCAAACTAACAAGCTAGTTAACAAACTCCCAAAGAGCTGTCTATTTTCCCCTTCCGTCTCACAGTTGCTGGGGCTATAAGTATTTGCCACTGTGCTCAAACTTCTGTGTGGGCCCTCAGGATGAAGGGCTCTAGCTCTGTGTACTTCTCAGACAAGCGCTGTACCAACTGAGACATCTCCCCAGCCCTGGAACATCTTTGCTGTAGATGAGAGCTTGGGAGGATAATTCATGTCCTTGCTTAAAGCATTAAAAATGCATGTGACGGGGGAGGGGGCTGGAGAGATGGCCCAGAGGTTAAAAGCACTGGCAGCCCTTTCAGAGGAAGAGCTTATGAGAGAGAGAGAGAGAGAGAGAGAGAGAGAGAGAGAGAGAGAGAGAGAGAGAGAGAGAGAGATTAAATAAATAAATATTAAAAAGAAAAGCATGTAATGGAACTGGAGTGCTGGCTCAGTAGTTAAGAGCACTGGTTGTTCTTTCCAGCACCCATATAGTGGCACACAGCAGTCTATAATGCCAATCCCAGGGAACTTTATGCCCTTTTTGACTGCAAGCATGTGGTGCACAGACATGTGGCAAAATACCTGCTCACATAAATTTAAAATAAACCAGAAAAACAATGCATGTAATGAGCGTACTAAACAGTCAAGCCCATTCTTGCTCAGGCACAAGGACTCAGGCACAGAAAACAGATGCAATTAAGATGAAAGGTGACAAGAAGAAGGCAGTGAAAATAGGAGTTCAGGGAAAATGGAGAAGGTAAAAATCCCAGTGCTTAAAATAACCAAGTCTCTGGGGTTAAGAATATAACTCAGTTGGTAGACTACTTGCCTGGCATGCACAAAACCCTAAGTTCAATACCCATCATCCCATAAAGGACATGGTGAGACACACGTGTTGTTCCAGAACTCAGGAGGTAGAGAAAGGGGGATTTTTAAATTGTCAATAAATGTTTAATATAGTAGACCAGAAATCAACCCTTTGTACTACTTTTTTCTTAATTTTTTTATTTTTTAATAATTTATTTATTATGTATGAAGTATTCTGTCTGCATGTGTGCCTGCACACCAGAAGAGGGCACCAGATCTCACTATAGATGGCTGTGAGCCACCATGTGGTTGTGGGGAATTGAACTGAGGACCTCTGGAAGAGCAGCCAGTGCTCTTAACCCCTGAGCCATCTCTCCAGCCCCCCAAAATTTTATTTTTATTTGCACGTGTGTGGACAGCTTGCTTTTCTGCACCATGTAGTGGTGCACACGCAGAGGCCGGAGGACAACTTCCTCCCTGGAACTGGGCTGCAGGGGTTGTGAGTCACCATGTGGGTGCTGGGGACTGAGCCTGGGTCATCAGCAAGAGCAACCAATGCTCCGACTTCTAAGCCAGCAGTTCTCAACCCGCGGGCTTTGATCCCTTTGGAGGTCGCATATCAGATATCTACATTGTGATTCATTAACAGCAGCAACAAAATAATTTTATGGTTGGGGTCACCACAGCATAAGGAACTGTGTTAAAGGGTCACCGCCTTGGTTGGGAGCCACTGGCCTAACTCATCCACCCCTGCGACCACTTATTCCTAAAGCAACTCACAGGTTTTTATTTTATTTAAACACTTTTGCTTACACATTGGCTTAGCCACCTACCAAAATATATCAGCCCACTCATTTTTTCCAAATTGGTGAATCAGATGGTAGTAAATAACAGTGAGAAAGAAGTGCTGGGACCGCACCAGCACAGTGGCCCTGTCCGTTGCAGTTGGCCTTGGGTGCTGTGTGTCCCCTCCACCTAGGGCTGCAGAGGGGCCAGAGATGCCCGGCCTGACCACCACCCACACTGGCTGCTTTCAGGTGCTTCAAGCTGTCTTGCCAAGCAGTGGGTGTGCACCCACCCCTGGCACTGTCCCACTACCAGATCAAGTTTTCAGCCACGGCCCTGTATGGCACCAGCGTATCCACACTGTACGTCATCAACTCCCACTTGAGCATGAACAAGATGGCCCTCTCCCTGCCTCGGATCGGCTCTGGGGAAGTCTCTCCAGTGGGACCAACATCCTTTGAGTTCCTGCTGCCCCCTAATTCACCCATCAGCATCTCCCCATCTGTGGGGACTGTGCTTCCAGGAAAGGTGAGCATGGGCCCCACTAACAGGCTAGGAGGCAGCACTGCCAGGCCACACTCCAAGGCGCCTGGCTTAGCCCACCTCAACCACAGGCATTTAACCATAGCAGGGCCAAGCAGCATGTACCAAGGAATGGCACAAGAGTAGTAGAAAGGAGACGTGGCACCCTCAGCCTCACCTGGCCTGAGAGACAGAGAGAGAACCCCCAGGTGGCTGGTCTAGCGCACGCCTGCCTGGGCCTGGAAGAAAGGTGCAGACTGTTAAAACAAGTACTGTCTCCCAGCAGGTAAAGCTAAAGACCACACAGCGCCTGGAGGAGCATGAGTGTGCGGCCCACCTCCCCCACATCCCTCAATCCAGTCCACAGCAGGGTTTCAGTGGATACACATATTTAAAACGTGTCCTGCCAGCCAGTCCCCCTCACCGCCGGCTCCCGCTTCCCTCGGATTAGTCACAATGGCTCTGCTTTTCCTTCTGCTCTGCCTTTTCTTTCTCCTTCCTCTCTCCTTTCTTCTCCTCCTCTCATTTCTCCCTTCTCCCTTCCCCTTTCACTCTTTTCCTCCCTTGTTTTTATTTTTCTTTTTTTCCTCTTACCCTTCACTTTATCCCCTGCACCCTCCCTGTCCTGAGCGTCAGGCAGGTGTGGTCCACAAGTCAGGGGGGGGCCTTGCTGCAGATGGGGAAGGGCTCCCTATTTCCAGTCTCATTTCTTAGTCTAGTCTGGTGAGGTTCCAACCCATTCAGGACCCCGTGCCCAGCACCCTCCGTTAACAGACCACCAACACACATGGCCTGAAGCCCATCCCAGCTGCCGAGGGTGGTGATCAAGGAGAACTTTACTGGAAGGCCATATCTAGGTTGAAACCTCAGAACAAAGTAACCTTAAGAGAAATGCAGCCAGGCTCAGAGTGGCACATGCCTCTTGAGAGACAGAGGCAGGCAGATGTCTGAGTTTGAGGCGAGTCCAGTCTACAGAGAGAGTTCAACAACAGCCAAGGCTCCACAGAGAGACCCTATCTTGGGAAAAAATGGAGAGGGGTGGGGATGCTAGTCACCATGGGAGGAGAAAGGTGGTAAAGCAGGGCCCGCTCTGCCCTCTGGGCTTCTGGGGGAAGGTTGGCAATCCTACCGTCTCTCTGCAGAGGTGTTTAGTCCAAGTAGCCTTCCAGCCTGTACTGCCACATGAGATAATCCTCGAGGAAGCCGTTCAGATCCTGAACAAGGAAGTAGAAACCAAGACGGTGCGTGAAGTATTTTAGGGGAGGTGCATGGTGACCAGAGGGGAGGGCATGAGGAAAGCAAAAAGGCATGCCAACATAGGGAAGGAGAGTGCCAATATGTGTGCCTCTGGCACCTGGGCTGCAGCCTGCCCTGAGGACAGCCCATGTGACAGAAATACAAGGCAGACTTTTCTAGCACTATGCTTCCAGCTGTTTCCAGGAGGGATAAAAGGTAGTCTTGCAAGACCTCTGCCTCTTCTGAAAGCACCAGCACACCGTGAGAGACAGAGCCACAGCATGGCCCTCACCCAGGGCAGCACGGAAACCACCTTTGAGGGCAGCCTCAAAACAGGCAGCAAGCATCACCTGAGGCTGTGGACAGGCTTTGCAGGCTACACTAGCCTAGGAGTCGGGAAGCTGCTGCGGGCTTGTCGTTCTATCACATCATGCCTTTTACAGTCCGTACCCGAGCAAAGAGCCCTGACATTCCACTTGCTGACGAGGCAGTGCCATGCAACAAAAGCGCGGCCTGGAGGAGACTAAAGACCCAAGACCAAAGCCGTCTTGTTTTCTGTGGCTTGGTCTCTCTAACTTTAGACATTTCAGGCCACGCACTTGTCCTTGGAGGGCCTCCGTGCTGGGGCTTGCCCGGTGCCCTGGCCATGTCCCTGTCTCCACTGCTCACTTTGTTAATCCCTGTTGCACCTGTGGCCAGGCTCCCCTCGAGAGTCAGTTGATCTGAGTATACCATTTACTCCAAACTTAACTCAGCAAGCAGTCAGACCAAGCCTGCTGGTACAGGCCTGAGAAGAGCCTGGGAGAGGGAGCTCTGTGAGGCCTGCTGTGCAGAGGGCAGCCTCACAGCATTTGTTCCTGGTTACAGTTCCAGAAGGAACCAGCCCAAAGGAAAGAACCATGGAAACAGTCCTTGTCTGTGGTACGGGTTCACAACCGGGAGCGGCCAACCCGGATCTCTGCTCCCCACAGTCCAGAGATGCAGAAGCCTGTGGTGCTCAGTGCCAGGTAGGAAGAAGGGCTCCACCCAACCAGCATCCCACGAGCCCTCCCCCCTGCATCCCACATGCTCTCCCCCCTCGGCATCCCACGAGCCCTCCCCCACATCCCACAAGCTCACCCCCAACCCCCAGCATCCCACGAGCCTCTCCCCCATGAGACTCACCCTGTTGAGTGTGTTTTCCCACACGTTGCCTAGAGCACAGGTTCACTGGCTTGTGTGCTGCAGGCCTAACTGGCTTCAGAAATATCTGGACCTGGGGCTTTTCTTTCTATTCCTGTGGGCCTGGTGTCCCTCTGAACAATCTGCTCCCTGGTCTGACTCCAGTCTTGACAGCCTGGGAAGTGTCCCTGTGGACCCAGAAATATGGCTCTGTAGTGACAAAGCCATTTATTCCCTCTCTCTGAGTGACCAGGGTGTGCAGTGGGGAAGAAGGTCTCTACAGGAGCCAGAGAAGGGTAGGAACATTAGGCCATCAGACAAAACTGCTGTGGCTATGCAGAGTCCCAGAGTAGGCACGGCCATGGAAGCTGAGAAAGGTCTGGTCCTAGAGTAGGCATGGCCGTGGCAGCTGAGGAAGGGGCAGCTCTGGAGAACTGTGAGGAATGTGCATGGATATAATGTTACTTCATTCCAGTTCCAATGAGTACCAAAGTGCCCAGGCCCTCTTGTCCAGAGCCTTCCAGGGCAAGTTTGAGAAGTTTGTGGTCCCCTGCGTCGTTGCCAGTGGCGACATCAAAGACAGGAAAGCATCGGAGCCGCTGAGCTTTAGGTATGGAGTTCTCGAGACAGGGTAGGGTGCGACTGGCTGGAACTTACAGCCCCTTCTCTGCTGCTGGTCAAACTGAGGTCTGAGGGGCACAGGGCCACCTGATCTGGCCTTTTTGTCCTTGTCTCATCCTGGTCCCAGCCCCCATAACACACTCTATCTGGAGCTGTGGTGTCCAGCCGTGGCTCCATCCATTGTGGTGATATCCAACAAAGGCAGGACCGTCTTTAACTTCGGTGAGATCGCTGTGGGTAAGTCCTTCTCTTTAACTTTGGTGAGATCATGTGGGTAAGTCCTTCTCTACAGGGGCAGCCCTACTCCCTAGGGCATAGCTTCCACCTTGGTACCGGGGCCACTCCAGTTACCATCTGCCTCCTGACCTTGCTGTAGAGAGAGGTTCTCCTTGGGGCCTCGGAGCTATTACCTGACTCTGCTGTGTTTCAGGGCATCGGAGCATAAAGAGGATCACCTTCCAGAACATTTCCCCTGAGGACCTTAAAGTATCCTTTTCCATGCTCAGAGCTGGCAGTGGGGGGTGAGGTGTGAGACAGAGGCTGCAAACGGTCATCATCATCCTTGATAATCCTCAGTTGGAGTTCTCAGTGCTGAACCCCAATGGCCCTTTTGTTCTAATGAACCCCTCCAGGAAGCTATGCTCTGGTGGCACACAGACCCTGGTGGTCTCCTTCTCGCCCCATGAGAGCATACTGGTGAGTGCAGCGTCCCAGCAGTGCTGCGCCCCTAGGTTCCCATGGCTACTGGGTTCTCAGGTCTGAATGATCAGCTGGAGCCTGAAAGCAGCCTGTCCTCCTGACCCAGCTCTTCCCAGCCTGTGGAGGCAAAGATCCTCAGGCCGTCTCAGTAGCACAGGGTTCAGGCAGCTACTCACGGGGGCGCTCCTGCATCTTTTCTTTGCTAAAGGATGTAATCTTCTTAGGCTCAGGAAACGCTGGACATCATCACCAAGAGAGGTACTATCACCCTCACCCTCATGGGCACAGGCGTGGCCTCCATGATTACATGCTCCATTGAAGGCAATGTCCTCAACATGGGATATGTGCTTGCCAGAGAGTCTGTGTCAACAAACTTTAAGGTGACGTAAGCCCTTGTCTCGGCCTAGTTCCCTGGAAAGGGATTAGTTTTTGGTGGCAGTGAACTCTGCATTTGGAGGTACCCAGCTGGCTGGGGAACCACCGAAGGCACAGATTGCCTCCCTGGAATGCTTCATTCCCAAGAGGCTGTCATTTCTGACGCCTTCCTAACAAGGACCGCAGAGCTCTTCCTTCTAGGAAAGCTGAGCACACCCCTCCATTGACCCTAAGCTGAATCGCAGGCCTGCAGGGTGTTCCATGTCCTTCACTGCTCCTCTGCTTCACTGCTTGCTTGCTTCTCTGCAGCTCTCCCAGGTGTTCACAGTGGGCAGACCTGTAAGGAGGGTCCATGCTGTTACCCGGGCTCCCTCGTCTCCACGTGAGGCCTGGCTCCAGGCCTGGCTCACCCTGAGTTCCACCCTAGGCTCAAGCCACCTCCTTGCCCATGAGCTCTGGTAGAGTCCAGAAGCCAAGCACCACACAGGGCACTTTCCACAGAGGGGATTGAGGGAGGGGATGAGAAGAGATGAGGTTTGGCTGGGAGGGGTTCTCACAAGCAGCTGACACACAGAGAGCTGGCCGCACAGTTGGGCAGGGAAGCAGGTTGCCAGCCAGCTGTGGAAAGTGTGAGATGAGGGACTTACTGCCAGCAGTCCCCAGCTGTCAACTGTTAGTGACAGCACCAAAAGGGGCTTGGAGCATAATGCCACCTAGTCCCCATGAGGTGTGACCCCCATGAGGTGTGACCCAGCAGCAGGTAACCTAGTCATGGGCACTGACCACGGGCATAGGGTGGCTCAGGGCACGCTTGTCAGGCGACATCTTGCTCTTGCAGCTACAGAATGAGTCCACACTTCCCATTAAGTTCTGGGTTCGGCTGGAGAGCCTCTCCAAAAAAAGGGTTGAGACCCTGCAGCAGCCGCCAAAGTTCCTTACCTCCCCTGAGCAGAGGACTGAAATTGTTGGTGAGTTAATAAATTGCCAGGAATCACCGGGGCACAAAACCGTGCTGGCAAACGAGAGTGTTATTTGTGGTAGAATAGTACAAGACAGATCATAGAAAGCTGGGCAAAAAAGGAAAACCAAGTGGTATGAGCTCAGCAGATAGGGCTGGTAGTTTTGACCATGATTCCTGTCCTACACAGGCACACAGAACCACAACGGCCAGAGCGTATTCAGTGTTGTGCCTGTAGAGGGCCTTATGTTCCCTGGGAAGGCTCAAGAATTTAACATAACCTTCAGTCCAGACCATGAGAGCCTCTACTTCTCTGACCTGCTCCAAGTGGTGCTCTTTGAAAAGGTGGCGCTCATAGCTGAGTCCCCACAAACCCCACCCTGTCCTGGGAGGGATCCACATGGGCCACTTAACTGTCCTGGAAGCTTTTCTTACCTGGCCCTCCGTGTTAGAGGCTGTCCTCTGCTTCTCCTGGCCCCACCCCTGAACCAGCCTTGGTTCCCAACTGTGGAGGTGCAGGGCCAGCTGCTCTGCTTCTTGTCCTCAGAAAATCTCCCACCAGATCCTCCTGAAAGGTGCAGCCCGTGAGCACATGATGTTTGTGGAGGGGGGAGATCCCCTGGATGTTCCTGTGGAGTCCCTGACAGTGATCCCTACCCTTGACCCAGAGCACAGAGAAGGTGAGTCCCCACCATGTGACTTCTGGCTCAGAGAAGTGGGAGGCAGGGCTAACTCATGGAGCAGCAAGGGGGCCCTCGACACCCCAACCCAGCAAGCTGGTGAACCAAGGCCCAGGGAAGAAGGGGTAGACCTCCAAAGCCAGGCAGCATGATTGCTCTGGAGGGTTCCAGCTGTCCAGCTGTGCCCTCCACCTCTGTTGTGCTACCCTCGAAAACCCCCCTCACTCCCAGGCCACGCCCTCTTAGCTAGCCACTTCTCTGCTACATTCTCCCCCTCCAGAAGCTGAGGAGATGAAGCCCATTCTAGTGACCTTGAACTATATCCAGTTTGACACAGACATGCCAGCCGCACCCGCCACACGAGAACTACAAGTGGGCTGTATCCGGACCACCCAGCCATCACTAAGGAAGGTGATCACAGCCCTAGCTCAAGTTAAACACTAGAAGCCTCCTTGGCCTGGGCCCCCTGGCCTTTCCTGGCCTTTCCTGGCCTCACCCTTCACTGGCCTTGTGTAGGATTTTTGCAGCAGATGTGGTCTGGGGACCCCTGATCAGAGTTGAGGGGTAGGGAAAGCTGGGCAGTCTCATTCCTCTAGTCCTCATACCTTCTGGGGTCCCTGACCTCTAACCTCACAGTACGTGGAGTTCAGCCTGGACAGTGTGCCATTGCTTCAGCACAAGGGCTTCTCCATCGAGCCCTCCAGGGGTTCTGTGGAGCGCGGCCAGACTAAGGCCATCAGCATCTCCTGGGTGCCGCCTGATGACTTTGACGTAGGTGTTGGGAGCCCAGGCTGGGTAGGAAGGGGTGGCCATGCCAGACCTTTGAGGTGATGCAGGCGGGTGTTAGGAGAGCCTGTCATGGACCCTCTTCCTCCAGCCAGACCACCCGCTCATGGTGTCATCCCTGCTGCAGCTCCGGGGAGACGTCAAGGAAACCTACAAAGTCATCTTTGTAGCCCATGTGGTGGCTGGGCCCTGAGGCCACAGGAAACTGCAGAGCCTCCTGGACTCTCCTATCCACTCTTGAATCCCTTCCCAGGCTGTGGGCCAGGCCAGCCAACCCTAGGCCTGGGACCTGGCCATCCCCTGCTGGGCAGGTTCAAGTGAACAGTCTCAGAGCCAGAGCTCCTCAGCCTTCCAGACATGGCTACTTCCCGTTGCCCTGAGAGCACTCTAAGACCCCACAACACTATGAGCATGAGTCATCCAACTCACCACACAGCCTACTTCTGGATAAACCTCCACCCCAGATCCCAAACCTCCCTGCCTCTCCCCAGACTTTGCAGATCCTAGGAGATCTCGGCACAGATCTCAATAAACTCTGAGAGCCAACACCAGTCTGCAGTGTGGCGGCTAAGCACAGAGCAGGTGGGAGGAGACCTGGGGGAAGTCTGACCCACACCACCTCACCTACCCCAACCCACAGAACAGTGTTCTGCCTAGAAAGAACCTCCAGGGGGGTGGGATCTTGCCAGATAACTGGAGGAAGTTCACCCTGACTCAAACACTGGAAGACCCCTCCAAATCTGTATTATTGAGGGTAAGAGCAGGCAGTGTGGGGTGCCGGGGATGCAGAGCCGGGGTTGAGCCTGGTTCAGACCTGGGAAGATGCAGGGAGGAATTAGAGGGAAAGAGGTTCCAAAGTCCAGAAGAGGTCCCTTAAGCCCCCCGGGACCCCAGATGATCTCCAGCAAGAGGTGGAGCAGCCACAAAGGGAGCACGTCCAGCACCCAACAGCTCAGGCCTCTCCAGCATGGCTTGTTGAATGCTTTCTCTTGGAGCCCATCCAGCCTGCCTCCAATCAGTGCAGCATACTTACTTTGCCACCCAATGGAGACAAGCTACCAAGACAGCCTTCTCAACCTGCCGAGGCCTGGCAGGGTGATGGGGTGGTGGCACCTCTGGGCACTCTGCTGAACACTGCTCACACAAGTCCACAGAGCACTTGATACCTTGAAGCTGATGTGGCGCCATAGGGAGCCTGTGGTATCGATTGTAAAAGCAGCATTTTTCGGGATATCCACTCAGGGGCCTTGTAGGTAGCAGGCCTGGGCCTTTTTGCTTCCCTGACTGGAACTGACCAGTTATGATGTCCTCAAACCCTTGATGCAATTTCAGGCCAGATGGGTGGAGAAAACAGGTCTAGTCAACCGTCTGGGATTCATAAGGACACGGCTCTAGGAAAAACACTACCTAGGCAGTCCACTTCCTTCTGAACCCAAACCTGGTTATACTGCCCATGTCCTCTGTAAGGGCACAGCCTTCTCGTTTTTGGACTCCAGGCCCTGATCCAGGCCTCAGGCTGCACATGTGACTTCCACTCTTTCTTCTTATTCTGCTGCTAGCCCACCACATCAAGCACACAAGACAAAACAGAGGAGAGAAGCTCGACAGGAGCTAAGCTCATCAGTGAGGCAGAAAGGGCCTCTGTCCAGAGTGCGAAGGGTAGCTGTAGACAGAACCCTACCCAGTGAGGGAGAAACCCAAGATACATGCAGTCCCGTGCACAGTGAAGAAAGCGCAGCAGAGGGAAGGGTGGGTACGCTGTTACCCTTCCTTAGCCAGCCTAGTTGTGCTGACCACCTCCTGCAGTTTGATCACTCCTGTTCTAAGAGTTCCCTAGTGGTGGAGGGCAGAGCAGCCTGGTCTGGAGGAAGGAAAAGTAAGAAGATTCTCCAGTGTTGTTTTAATGAAAGAATATCCCAGACTTTTGATTTTACCAGTACAGACTCGGGAGCTGGATGCTGGGGTGAACACTTGCTAGCTCGGAGAGGCAGAGGAAACACCCAGGTGATCTTCCTACTCAGCTCACATCCCAGAAGGAAAAAGGAAAAAAGCCAAAGCCCGTTTTGTTCTCCACAGTGTCTTAATCCCTTCACCTCAGAGTCCCGCCTTTCTGTGTGATCTCTGTCAGCTGCTTGCTTGCTCTGAGTCTTGACCTAGGGTTACCTTTATTTAATCCTGTTACAGAAAGCTCTTGGATTAAAGGTGTGTGCTAGGACTGAGCCACTCCACAACTAGACAGGGTTTTACAGTTCAGTCTCGGGGTTCACAGTGGAATCGAATAACCTGCAACACTCCAGGAAAAAAGCAGGGTAGAAGAGACGTTCCAGGCTGAGGGAGGAGTGCTGGTTCCCCACGAGTGTGACATTTAAAGCCAAATGTTTTTGAAAAGTGTTCTTGTTTGCAGTGCCTCGGTAGCCTAGAGACAGGTGTGGCCTCCAGACCAAATGGGCTGTTTCCCGGATATTTCCACATGGAAGATGCGCAGCAAGCGTCCTTGAACAGTGGTTTGGAAGGCTAAAGCCCCAGCACATTAGTGGTGTAAATTCCCACTTTAGGTAAACTTTACCTAGGGAATTGTGGAGTGTAAAGTGGATTCTTCTTGTCCCTGCAGGCCACAACCCAGTGCAGCCCAGACTGCAAGTTTCAGGAGACTTGGTTTGTAAGTGGGATGTGGAAAATAGGAAGTGCCGGTGGCTGGGTGAAAGGTCAGTCAGATACAAGATAGACCCATGTCCCATGCCCAGAGCGAGACCTTCTCCATCCCCTCCCAGAGCTCCCACCCGAAGACGCAGAGGATGTGTGGGTGGGTAGGTGTGCGAGAGCGCGCGTGCGTGAGCGCGCCCCCCCCCCCCAAAAAAATGGAGAGCAGGGAGCAAGGAGGAAAGCAGACCAAGGTGGGCGTGACCCTGGACCTTCAGCTGACAAGGCCCAGGGGCGGAGCCGCATAAAGCTGAACGGATCGAATTCCACTCGCGGCGCAGAACATGGCCCTAGGGCGGTCAGCCACACAGGGGATCCTGCTGCTGCTGCCGCTGCTGCCGCTATCGCAGGTGGGTTGGGCCGCACACGAGGCAGGGTTACGGCACGTGGGGCAGCCCTGAGTTCGGCCCCGCCCCTCTCTGGCTCACCCTTGTCTCCACAGGTGACGCTGGGTTCCGCAGATGGTGACTGTGACCCCTCGGATCAGTAAGTAGCTGGGGGCCGAGGGGAGAGACAGAGCCGGGACCACGCTGGGGAAGGCTGGAGCGGTGGTGTAAGCTAGCAGGTGCCCCACCCGCTCCAGGTGCCGCTGTCCCCGCAGGTGCCCGCCCCAGGCCCGCTGGAGCAACCTATGGCATGTGGGGTAAGTGGAAACCGAGGCGCCAAGCCTCTGGTCCGACGGTTCCTCTGAAGGTAGACCTAGGCTAAGCCCGCCAGACTCCTTCGGCCTTGCCCGCTACATCCACTACCCCCAAACCCTGTCTGGTTAGCACTTCAGCCTCAGGCAGCCTTGGAAGCAAGACCTGATTATAGTCAGCAGAAGGCATAAGGATTTGGCTGGGGACACTGTGTCCTGGGAGTGAACCCAAGGCCACCCCTGGCCAGCCCTAGAGAGCCAGCCAGGGCTGGAAGAGACCAGGGCCGGAGTCTACTCCGGCCTGCATCTAGCTGAGGAAATTTCTGGCATGGACAGACTTCTCTTGCACTGTTTTCATCAGTCTGTTAACCCTGTCTCGGGTGGTTGGGCATGACTGGTCCCATGGTGCGGGTTCCCCGTGACAGAAGGCCAGGCCGGAACCATAGATCCTTGCGCCTCCTTGCCAGGCTCATCCTACTTGCTGTACTCCTGGTGCTGCTGTGTGGGGTCACGGCCAGTTGTGTACGACTCTGCTGCCTCAGGAAGCAGCCACACACCCCCACACACGGGCCGTCAGCATGGCAGTCCTGTGACCTGACGATCGTCCCTGTGGACAGTGACAGCCCCGCACACAGCACTGTGACTTGTGAGTGCCTGGAGCCCGCTGGCCAAGCATGGGGGCAGAGGACACCATGGGGTGAAAACCATGTCCATAAATCCACTCTTGTTCCCTGCAGCCTACAGTTCCGTGCAATACCCACTGGGCATGCGGTTGCCCCTGTCTTTTGGGGAAACGGACCCTGACACTGTGGTCCCTCCCACCTACAGTCTGTGTGCCTCTGAGTTGCTCCCCTCCTATGAGGAGGCTGTGAAGATGATAAAAGCCAGAGAGGAAGCAGCAGCTCCCTCCCAGAAAACCAACTCTCTGCCTGAGCCCTTGGGGCTAGAGACCACTGGAGGGTCCCAGGAGTCAGGCCCCAGTGCCCAGCAGCCCTAGCTGTGCCCCTTTGTAAAGGGTGGGGGTCCCTTTTCTAGAGCCATTAATCCATAGCCTGGATTCCTGGCACCTAGGACCAAGGAACCCCATCTGAACCATCCTTCCCCTGAGAAGGCCAGCCAGCCAGCACATTGCTGCAGACTCATTGCTATGCAATGCTCAGCCAGCCATCCTGCCCTGTATTGGCCCC
This sequence comes from Pachyuromys duprasi, assembly GCA_028658305.1. Lineage (NCBI taxonomy): Eukaryota > Metazoa > Chordata > Mammalia > Rodentia > Muridae > Pachyuromys > Pachyuromys duprasi. The sequence goes on from CM053763.1 coordinate 124,175,586, forward strand.
TCCTCTTCCTCACTCTTCCCACCCATCCTGGCCCAGCAGACCCTCAGCCCAGAGGAGCCTGAATCTGGGGAGCTCAAGCCCCATTGGATGTCAGGCCTTTGAGGGGAAAAATAAAGTTTATGTGAACATGGTCTCTGCCTTTGTGGAAAGGGTTTGAGTGTCCCCAGGTTGTCCAGGAGGGCTTCAGTAGCCACCCCAGTGTAGACAGGGCCAGTGGGGTCCATCTGTTCTTTGTGCTGGTGTTTGGAGCCCATATCTGTGGGAATGGCCAGAGGTCCGAGAGAAATGATGTGACCTGTATGCCCAGGACTGTCCCCCATACCCACCTCTGGGGCCATGTCTCTACCAGCCCTTCCTGCCAGGCTGAAACAGTGACTAGCAGTAGAGTCTGTCTGAAATGTTTACATGACACAGAGGTAATGGCAGGGAGGGTAGCAATGGGCAGCAGAGTCCTGGGAGGGACCTCCTACAGCTACAATGCTGGACCAACATGAAGGGCTTTTCTGTCATCTGGATACAGATACTGGGGCAGCGCCCTGGCCCAGGGGCTTTAGATCCAGGCTCATCCATTGCTCACCCTCATAGGCCCATCCTTGGCAGTCTCCTTGGCTCAGCCTCCGTTTTATTTAGGGCCCCGCACACACCCATGAGCACATACCTGCCAAGGTGTCGTGCCCAGCTGCTGTCTGCTGGTATCTTATGAACTGCCCACTTACTAGGCACTGCCAACCCCTAGGCCCAGGGTCCTCCATGAGTGGGTTCCAGCCTATTCCTTGCTGCCCTTGTCAAAGCTGCCTTTAGTTTGCCCTCCTGATGCTGGGCTTTCTCATGGTAAATTCCCATCAGCACCAGGAAGCCATTGCCATTAAAGAACCCTGTGCAAGGAGTTCTATTGGGCTAGGAATCAAGCTAGAGTGGGGTCCCACTTCTACCCTTTCTCCTCCAGCTGCATCTCTCTCCACTCATATGCAGGATGACCACGCCCAAGGCTGTGCCCACACCCCACAAGACAGCCTTGACAAACCACCCCTGCCTATATCCTTGCCCACCGGCAGCTCGCTTTTGGTAAAGCTGATGCCCAGCTGGCTCTTGGCTGCTTCCATTCCCATTGCCATCCTTATCAAAAATCTCAGAGATGCTTTTGTATTCCTCAATCTGCCCAGCTGGCAAGCGCTCAGTCTGCAGGGATACCCACGCCCAGCTTTCCCAGCAGTTCCCCCTTGCCCTCCTGCCCAGGGGAGGGTAGGAAGCAGACTACCCTCTACTTGGCTATGCTTCCGGGCACATAACCAAAAGGTGGCCCTATTGAAGAGATGTTCAAGAACAGGCAGGTGTGTGATAAGTTTCATGGAGCGTACAGTTCTGACAGAGGCAAGCAAGCAGAGGGCAGGGGCAGTCATGAGGGCCAGATGAAGGCTAACAGGTAGGCACACAAGAGTCAGGACACAGGCCAGCCTTGTGAGGTAGCATCAGTAACTGAAAAGTCTATGTGACAAACGCTGGGGCCAAAGAAGTAGACACCAGACAACCAGCTGAAGGACACCGAAAACTAACATGGGGAGACGCCCAATGAGACCATGGTAAAGGTTCCCAGGTAAAGACTGCCCTGCCGTCAGGTCCTCCCAGAGAGGAGCATTCCAAGGGACACCTTTGCCCACCTTGCAGCAGCAGGCCTCTGGGAAAGGCTTCAGAGAGGGATGCTTCACCCTGGACCTGGAGGGGGGAAGTATTGGAGGGGGGAAGTGTTTCAATGCTCCTCCTTAGGCTCCCAAGAGGCTCTCACACCTTGGGTGCGTTCTCTACAGGCTGGGAAATTCCCTCCCCAGCCCACCCCGCTGGTCCAGCAGAGGTTCCACTGGGCGCCGAAGTGTAGCTGACCAAGAAGAAAATGCAGTGACTCCAACTTGCTTTGGGCAGAGCATGCTGAACAGTGGTGCCAGCCAGGCCCTAGCGAGGCTCAACTAGCTAGGATCCCTAGGATACAGATTCCAAAATACTTTCAGGGAGAGGAAATTCTGCCAGTCCTATTTCAGGATAGGCTCAGTAGCCCTACAGGGCCACTTCCTGAACCCTCTGAGCCTGGGCACCCTCTCGCCCTGAAGATCAGTGCTAAAGGCGGCGGTGGGGGAGCAGAGGGCCCGCCAATGCTAGAGTATGTTCCCTTCTCATACGTGAACTCACACACACACACAAATAAAATGTGATCACTTTTTTCTTTAAGTTTTTACATTCAGGGCTGGGGAGGTGGCTCAGTGGACTAAGAGGCCCTAGATTCTACTGCAGGGACTCTCACTGAAGGCTGCCATCACTTATTTGTGACACTTCTTGCAAAAGGCCCAGCGCAACTATTTAGTTCCCCATTTGTCTTAGTCTAGCTGGCCTCCCATAATCACAGACTCAGTGCCAACCCTATTGCCAAGACTTGGCAAATACTCTATAAAGGCAAATGACTGAGCAAGTACCTTAGGGATCCCAGCTACCTGCACCGATGGGACTGAAGGTCCTCAGTTTACTGAAACATGGGTACAGCCTGGGGCTGAGTAAGAGAAGCTGGAGCAAGCCACTACTGATAGGCTGGCGAGTTGCCTCCAGGCAGCTGGGGGCTATTCTGGGGTTTCTTGGGAAACCTGACCTCCCTTCCACTCAGAACAGCAAAGCCAACTCCCTATGGAGCCGCAAAGTACCACACAAATACGCAAATACTCTGTGCCGGCCTACACATTTGTGTGTTTTCAGATGTGCACCCGCCCTTCTTGTCTGAGGGTAGCTGACCCCAACACCACAGTTAGGGTCCTCCCTACTCCCACCCATGCAGCGAGTAGGAGACCTGTTGGTGAGAGCCGGCAGCACTCTGAAGTTTACTCTTGCAGATCTCAGCCACCGTTCGCTGAGGGGCTTCTTCATCCCTAGCTGCCTGGCTGCCATGATTTCTCATGGCCTTGGCCCACCTGTCCTACGCCTGCCGGATGACACTGAACATTCGTGGCACTCAGTGTCCTCCAATAGCCCAGCCCTCTGCTTGCCAGAATTCCCAGAGTTGCAGGATGCTCCCTGCTCAGAGCAGGCAAGCTCTGAGGCTGAAGGTTTGTGCCTTCAACAAGGGTTCCTGCAGCAGAACCTAAGCGCTCTTAATCCATTTGATTAACTCAAACACTTAAAGAAAAAATCATTTCATTTACAGATAATCCAAGGACGGGAAGGTTCCCCTGCAGTGGGGCTGTCTCCCAGGCGAAGTCAGGACAAGGACTGTGGAAGAAGCCAGCTCTAGGTTTGATGTGGTCAGAGGGTCATCCTATATCTTCATCCTGGATGTGATCTGTCCTTGGTTTCCCCCAGGACTGGGGGATATCTGTGTACTTAATGCCTTCTTCCAGAGGTACAGAGGAAGGGAAACCACAACTTCCCGACACAGGCCACCCTACCTAGAGCCTGGAGTCACAGAGGGGAGGCAGCAGGTTTCGGAAAGATGACCTCATGGTCCTGGACAGTGATGCCTCACACCTCTGAGCTGACTGTGCCTTATAGCTGTGATTAGTAACAGACTCTTCCTGCACCCCAGACTTCTGTCTTCTGACAGAGCTAGGCTACAACACTGAAGTCCTTGAAACCCTGGGAGCTTCATGATTTACGTTCAACCCTTCCATCCCTGGAGCCCAAGTGAGAACCACAGTAGCACTCCCACATTTCCCCTGGCCTCCAACACAGCTCCTTCTGGCTGGGACTCTGTCCTCGCCCTAACAGCCAGAGCGTCAGTTTCTTTCCCCCTTTTCATGATGGCTGCCCTCTGTGCCTTGTGCATCCAGGTACAGAGGACAATCAGCCTTCATTTTCCATCATTTTATATCTTCCGGTCACTGGAAAAGAAAGAAAAAGCTAGGACAGCACCTGAGCCATCTCTGCATGCATGTGCACGGTCACGTATGCCACAGTGTAGATGAGGACAACCTGCAAGGGTCAGTTCTCTCCTTCCACCCTTGTGGGTTCCAGAGAATCAAACTCGAGATGTCAGTATTGGTCGTGAGCTGCCCATTGGACCACCCTGGCGCCCTACCTGGCACATTGACCATCTGTAGGTTAACAGCATCCATTGTAGGCTGAGATCATATTTTGGGTCTTCATACCTTAGCAGACATTCAGATTGTTTCTATTTCTTTGCTTTTGCTGTAAGAAACACGAGGATATGCAAAGGTACTTTTTAGATGAGATTAACATTTGAATGTGTCGGTTTGAGAAAACCGTTATTGATCTGAAGGCCTTAAGAGAAAAGACCAGGCACAGTTAGTCCTTAATCGCAGCATTGCCCTTGAATGTAGAGCACATCTTATAGAGAGGAGTGTTAAAAAAAAAAAAAAGAAGAAGAAGAAAGCTGAACATTGAACCTCACAAACATATAAACTGAGTTAAAGAGCCCAGTCCTATTTAGTAGGTAGTTCATGCAATGCGTGTCAAGTCCCAAAGAGGACAAGGCTCACTCTGTGCCTGTGGCCCTCCCAGCTCCTCTCCAGCTGAGGGGCTGGGCTCCCCTTCCCCCTAGCTTCTCTTTTCTGTATAGAAGTTCTGGCAGTGCGCTCTGGGCCTATAGGTTGCAACCCTGTTTCCTCCTGTCTCCCCCTAGGAGCTGCTGGCTAAGTTTCTCAGCTTCTCTATGTCCACCCTCCTGGGCCTACACTTCAGCCCCTTCCTTGCCTCTCCCTCAGAGTTGCCTGCTGGGTCTCTTGTCTATGCCTTAGGCCTTCAAGATGAAGCCCTAGGGTGGAGTGCCCCTGTAAAGCCATGTTCCTCACAGTAATCCTGTTCGCTAGACACTTAAAAGAACTCTCCCTCTGGCAGAGCTCATTTTGCAACCTGGTCTCTTTTCCTCCTCAGACTCAGACACACAGTTTCCTTCTTGGACACCTCTATGTCTTACTACAAATGGTGTAGTAAGACCAATAAATGGCCAAAAGTTGGCACACTCACATTCCATATTCTCTCATATGGTAACAACCTCTACCACTGCACAAAAGAAAAAAAAAAAGATCCCCAAATCTCTTACATCTTAACCTTCGCTGCTCTGTTCTTCCAGACGTTCTGAATTCAATTCCCAACAAACATGGTGGCTCTGACAACCCTCTATAATGAGATCTGTTGCCCTCTTCTGGTATGTAGGCACACATGCAAATAGAGTGTTCATATATATACATTTTTTAAAAACCTTAAAAAAAAGTAAAAAATTTCACCTCTAACTTTTTTTTACTTTCCATTCTTCAAATCTTTAATCTCTACAATTTCTCTGTGCTCTGCTCTAAAGAAATCTTTTAAGATCATTGTGTAAACACTCCTTATTTCATGATTTGCAAATTCATTGAGTGTGATTAAATAATCTGTAAAATCTCTAACAAAAAGTTAGTTTAAAACTTGTAACAAAAGGTTGATTCTCAATGTTGTGAGGTATTCACAAGAGAAGACTGCATGGACATGGTTTAGGCCAGTTCAATGGAGCCCTAGGCCTCTCTCAGAGTGAGCTTTCAAGCACAAAAACCTTGCCCTGGGTTGATATCCTTCAGTTAACAAGACAGTTAACTGGAACTGGAACTACAGAATCCAAAAAGCAAGGTTAGTACATTTGGAGATTTTCCCATACCTATGGACTTTGATGGATTAGGGCTTATTTTCAGTTTTAGCAAGTGGTACTGTCTACATGCTGAGTTTTACAGCCTGAATGGCATTTCCATTATGGAATTAGTTGTCAAGACTAACTTGAGCACTGTTACACTTGATTTTTTTTGTGTAATTCAACTCTCAGAAAACTAGATCTACTTACTGTATATGTAACTTGGATTCAACTCTTATGTAAAACAAACAAACAAACAACCCAAATAGATCTCCTAGAAAAATCGATGTTTTTAAATTTCAGTCATGTGGTTACCTTCATCTTAGCTGCTGAGCTCAGCAGGACAGAAGCAATGCTGTGGCTGGCAGCCATCTTTACTAAGGTTACAAGAATACATACAATGTAATTTTACCAACATCTTGATTAAGATGACCTGTAATGGAAGTTTTGGTTTCTTTAAAAACTCAGTTATGTTGTGTAAATATGTTTTTGTTTTAATCCCAAGTGTGGGATATCAGTTTGGGCTTTACTTTGTCCACAGCTGATAATTGCCTCCTGCAGGACCTGATCTTTGCCAGTTGGTAAGGGCCTGCCCCCTGCAGCATGGAAAGGGATGTGGTCTAGGATTTGGAGGGATATAAACAGGAGAGCCCTGGAAGAGAAGTGTGGCAGTTTGGAGAGACCAGAGGCAGACAGAGAGAAACATTTCAATTCAGCAGCTTAAAGAAGACTACTTGCTGCCTTTGCTGTTGATGGAGATTGGTATAGAGCCCCAAAAGAACCGGTTAGCCCTAAACCCTACCTAGGGTGGGTCTAAGGAAGCTCAAATAAAATAGAGTTTAAAAAAGAGCGCTACAAGGAGGACCCAGGTTGGTATGATCAATGCTTGTTTGGATGAACAAATGGGATGGACATTGAGTGGAGGAGAAAACAAGCAACAGGACAGGAGCATGCCAAAGAGGTCCTCTGGGGGGGG